>VUJU01000088.1:0-188986 GCA_009835225.1 Aphis craccivora | reverse complement strand
TTATGGATAGGTATACTTTGTAAATTTTTAATTTACGTTCGCGGACCCCCTCCGGTATACGTGCGGACCCCTAGGGGTCCGCGGACCACAGTTTGGGAAACGCTGATTTAGTGGATAGTGTGGCTATAGGTAGTTGTGTGGATAGTTATGTAATACATTATCAGTAGTTGTGGGTATGTTGAATGTTGGACGTTTCAAGTTATATTATATCAACTATTCCATTATATTTATATGTTAAGAATATTTATCTCGTTAAGATGTTTAATTTAAGGTGACACATACTAATTTTTTCGGTAAAATATTATTTACCTGTAAAGAAATATTGGTAAATTTACCGAGCTTACATCTTTAGTATATAATGCAGTTATCGTTTTAAGAAAATTTCATTATTGTTATATGTTTATAAAGACTATTATATTGACAATAGTTTATATACATATACAAATTGAGTAACAAGTAACAACTAATATGGTCGGTATATTATATATTGTTAAATTATTTTAATTCATAAAGATATATAATTACAAAATGATTAGGTCCTTTAATTAAAAATACTGTTATATAATAAAATAAATAATAATAATAAATTATCATAGGTTTTTTTCCTTAAAAGTTACGAATACTGTCTTATTTATTCGTTTATAAATATTATATAAAAAAATAAAAGTTTTATTACAAACAATTGGTTTATACTTGACGAAAATGTGTGCCAACAGTTAAAAAACAAACTGAAATTCTCATTACTAAACAGCTAAAAATATAGTAAATGTAAAAAATTGGTCCATAATGAAATGTAATGTTTTTTTTGTTGTAATTTGAATGTAATGGAAAAAATATATATATATATTTATATAATAATAATTAATAGTGATCACAATTTGTTACGCCTAGTAATACTATAAAATATTTAATAGGAATGAGGGATGATTATTCATTATATAAGAAAATATATAATTAAACATTAGCTGCTAACATTTTTTAAATGATTTTTTTTTTTTTGATGATTTTTCATTTAATACTATGACGTTTGCTTATCTGTAGATTTAGTACGCTTTCTGCGTCTTTTCTTTCCAGATGGATTGGACTGTTTCTTCTCTAATGATATATCTTCTTCTTCAGCAGCCTCTTCGATTGGTATTTCAGGTATTTCAGATTCAGGAGTACTTAATTCGAGAGACACTATTTTTTCTTTAGTTGTCTCCACCTTATTGTATACAAAAATAATTGATGTACATAAACAAATCACGATTATTTCTAAGATACATCATCTACCAACTATAATAACTATATAATATACTATAGATATTTGTGATATTTATTTTTGGAAGATTATACTACTTACATGCAAAAATACTGTGTGGAATAAAAATATTGACTTTATAAATAACTAATATAGACGAGGAAAAGACGTGTTATTATTTTGACTTGTTTGACTCATATCTTAGTGTCAACCATGCATCATGCTATGAAAAGGTATGTAATATACAAATTTATAAAAACTGTAAAATAAGAATTTAATTGTGTAGGTACAGAATAGAAGTTGGTGCGAAATTCAGAAACGAGGTAGGTACTAGGTACTTGATTGTGTACGGTATTTAGGTACCTCTTTCTCAATGACTTTTTCAATAATTTCGACAGTTCTGACTTTCAGCTGACCGGAAATTTGGTCAACATACTGCTCGGTCCGTAAGGAAACACTCTCCCCGACGACTGTCTCGCGTTCCGACACCTTGGTCTGGATAGGGGACTCACGCAGGCGCAGGCGAGGAAAGTCCTCGCTGGTTGGCCGCAAGCACTAATTATAGCCACCACCAAAGGCCAATTAGTTTTGATATTAATATCATATATGTTTATTAGAATTTATTATTATGCATATTATATAATATAATATTATAATACATGTTAAATAGTAACAGTTGTTTATTTAAATAAAAACAAAAGAGAAATATTATGAATTAATACAAATAGTAATAAAAAACAAAAATAAATAAATATAACAAGCTAGTTAATGTGTTGAGTTAAAAAATAACAAAACAGCAGTTAATAATTACGCCATAAAAAACAAAATGTGTTATATATATTATATATAAATAAAAAATAACATTTTCAATCCTCTTCTCCCCCATTGGGTATTATGAAGCTCACATTGTTAGACAAAATTAAAAAGCAATGAGATGAGTAATAACACCTTATTATTATTTGTCCTAAACTTTATTTTTTTTTAAATTTAATTACCTCCGGTGCTTTATTATCTGTAGATTCTTTTGATTGGATGTCTGGTATTTCATCACTATCTGCATCACCACCGTTAGTTGATTTACTTTCGCTTATCTCGCTCAATTCCCTTATTACTATTTGCGCTTGTAAAGCATCCTTAAATAATTAAAATAATATTAAATTAGTAAATAATTAGTGATTTAAACATATAATACAATATATTACTTGTTCCAAAGACTTTAATCGAGCTTGTCGCCATGCAGCTTTTTTTTCAGCGTTAAGTGAACGTTGTTCAGAAGGAGAAAGCTCTTTGTTGTTTTCGTTGGGTATAACAATTCCCTTTTAAAATATAAAAATGTATAATGTATACTATGACTGTTAAAATCTACCTTATTAAAAAAAAAATCTTTCTATACCTCTTGATTTAGTCTTTCTTTCATACGCTTTTCAGCTTTAGCTGTTCGCACACACATATTAGTATTGACATTTCTTGGCAACTCAATACTTCTAAAATATAAATCATAGTTAAATTCCTTCAAAAATAAACAAAAGTTAATAAGCATACTGTGTATTTTCAAAAATCAAAGCACCACCATCATTATCATCTTCATCATCTTCTTCAATAAATTGTTCTTGTTGATTTAACCTTTGCTTCATCAATGTACCCATTTTTTGCTCTATAAATTTTTCATAAAATGCATAAATAAACAAAATAAAAACATCAGTATGTTAATATTGTATTCTTAGACATAATAAATACCTTCTTCTTGTTTCATTTTTTCTACTTCGTCCTGGCTTAGGAAACTAAATACTCTTTCTAAAACACAATATCATATAGCAACATAAATTACATTGTTATTTAGCCAATAAAATTTTAGTTTACTAACCAGGTTTTGGACTAGGATTGTGGTGTTCTTCCATAGCTTTTTCAAAGAATTTCTTCTTATCGCTAACTGAAGCTTTGACACCAGAATTTTGCTAAAATTTTTATAATTTATAAACATTATATAATAATATAAATTAGTCTCATACTAATAACTAAATTAATTATTTATGTAAATTAAACTATGATAAAAGTATAGAGCTTTGATAAATTATTCTATAAAGCTAAAATTATTGCTATAATAAAGTATAAGATACTGATAAATAATTTCTACACAGTATAAAGAAGATCGTACCTCACAGGGATTAACTTCATTGTAATATGTCATAAGTGACGGGGTATCGTTATATATTTCCAACCAATGAGGAGTGGATGGGTGTGTGGAATAGTTAACAGGAGGTAGTTCTAGGGACTGTGCAGTTTCCAAGGATGAGCTACTTTCAACATCTGTGAAGTCTGGAACATAAAACTGGTCGGCTGGCAACGTATTCACTTTGGTAACATAAGGCATCATTTCTACTTGAATAGGTTTTGGTCGTTCCACAACGACTGTTCGTAGAGGAGGATGAGGGTCATTATAAGGAATATCCTGGAAATGTATGTGTCTAGGTGACTGGGAAGAGGATTTTGATGGGGGTGGTTTTTTGGGAAGAGATGGTTTTGAAGGGGGTATGTTAGGCCGTTTCTGAATAACTACCTGTTAATGTTCATGCAAAAAATAATAGCAATGTTAATGTATTTTGGCTGCATTATTTTTAAAATCAGTAGTGTAAATAATTCATTGAGTTTACAACTAAATACCTATTTACACCACTTTAATTTTTATTTTCAAATTACATACATGCAGAGTAGTAATTAGTAGTAATAATTAAAATGAATAATTCCAGTAGTATGTGCTTATTTTATTGCTGGTATAAAACTATATTGTTATAAATATAATATATACCATAAAATTACACAAGAAGAATTTAATTTATTTTAATACAATGTTAAATAAGTATGGACGATAATAGAAATCTACCTTAGGGTAAAGGGTTGTTTATAACATTAAGCAATGATAACAAATATATAAAAAAACAATTAAGGATTAACATTTATAATATATGTGTTAAGAAAATAATTAAATTAATATGAACTAAATTATAATTATAATTTAATGGTCCGCTCAATATTATAAAATTAATTATTAAGTATGTGAATGGAATTACTCACTTGGTATCGGTTCATTAAGTATACTATTTATACTTAAATATTATAACCTTAATAATATAATGAGAAAAATATTTAGATAAGTAATAACTTGATAAAATGCAATCACAAAATGCTTAAAAATTAAGAATAAGAGAAAAAATTACAGAGTAAATATTTTGTAGTTTAATTTGTACATATTTAAACTTTAAACTATCTTAGAAATATAATGAGATTAATTGAGAAAAAATTCCCTTGTACTGTATTTGAGATGTTATAATCCGGTCACAGATTTAATGACACACTGAAAATAACAAATTAAAATTTATATTTAGAAAATTAAGAAATTATTACCTAAGTATCAATGAGTAATTTAGTTTTTTCATTCTAACATTTATTAAAGAAATTGAATAAAATAAATAAAATAAAATATTATGCAATATATAAATAAAATATACAAATGATAGAAAAAAAAAAATTATACAAATTATTAAAATTAACAAAAAAGAAAATTTTTATTTCATATATACATAAAGTTACATAATCTAGACGCTAAATTTTTAATTAGAAATTCTATTTAATTTTAATTATTTACATTCTTATAAAGCATATAAAACACTTTTTAGCATCTTAATAATACTTTGACATAAATATCATAACCAAATTAAAATTAAAATAATAGGTTTGAGAAAAAATTTGATTTAGATATGTTTTTTTAATCAACATTTTAATTTTAATCAGAAACAATGATAGATGTTATAGTTATAAGATACTAAGTAGGTATTAAATTAATGAAAATCTTACATTTTGATGGGAAATCATAGAAAAAAAAAAAATCAAGTGAAGAGATTTAGGCAAATGATTATCATATATAAATATTGCAAAATATTTGGTATAAAAACCATTTTTACAATGTTTATTTTACATGATGCAATTTAAAAATTGAAATATCTAATCAACGTCTTAGTTAATATTTAAAATATTATTTAATTTTAAAGACTGTGATATAAGAGGTCATTAAAACATTACTGAATATTAGATATAAATATGATAAATTGATAAATATATATTTTGTAATAGATTTAAATTTAAAATAATTATTTAATTACTTAAATAGTTTTATAAGATAAGCAAAATTTGAGAAATATTGATTAAGTGGACAATACACCTGCATAATATGTTGTTTCTGACTTACATACATACAGACATAGGAATATAGCAAATTTACCTATATATGGGCAATCTCATAAACTTTTATTAAATTATAATTTTAAAGTGAGTTATGACTTTATGAGCATTTTTAAGGTGTAATATTTTACATAGTTATAATTCACTGTAATATTATAATATTCATAAAAGCACATAAGATACCCTAAATAATATTCTTAACTTTAAGTTTGATAATAGATAATATAGAAATATTAGATTTTACTCTAATGTTAAAGCTAACAACATAAAATAGATTCTGCTGAGCGCACATTTGTTATGTTGCATGTAAGTAAGATGTAGACAACATACGCAAGAGTGACATTCTTTTAATAACAAAACAATAACAAAAAAAATATTTATGCAAAATCATGCAAAACAATTAAAATTAAAAAGATAATAATAAATAAGCATTTTCTGAAATGGAATTACATTTTTTAAATGTAAATATAAGATATTTAAAGTATAAATTATATGTCTAAATAAATTATATACATAAATAAAAGTAAACGTATTTTATTACTCTGAATATATGAAACTATAGAGTATTTAAAATAAATTGTACAATTCATTAAAAAAGACAAAGTACTTAAATAAAATCCTAAACATAAAATAATTATCAATAATAATTCATAACTCAATATCAACAGATAAAAAATGCTATAAATAGATTGGTATAAACTTTAAAATTATAAATAAATATTATTTTTTATATTATATTATAATTATTACGATTAAGTCGAAGATAACTTGTTTTTAAAGTCAGATAAAATAAAGATTTGTTAATATTTTTAAGATATAAATCATAAATATAACTTATAAACACTTTAAGAAGTAAGAATTTAGAATATATAATTTCATAATTTATGAAATACCATTTAACTATAATAATATATTTCAGTTTTTAAAATAATTTATGTATGTACATTAATGTACAATTTTATCAATTCTATAAATAAATACATAACTATTACTTAACTTCTTTATTTACAATTTTAGTTTATAATTACTTAATTAATTTATAAATTTATAAATATATTGAGGATTTTTATGAGTGGAATTTTATTGTAGAATGTGATCAACAATATAAAATTAACATTTTACACAATTAGCAATTTTTTTTTTTTGTATATTAAATATCACAGATTTGAAAAATATTATTACAATTTATAAGTCTATAAAGAAAAGAATCAAATATGTAATTTATTATGTTTATCATAATATTTAAATTAAATAATCAAGTACTAGGTATATATATTTTAAATATTATGTATATTATACAAAAAAAAAAAAAAATTAATTTTGAAGTCCAATAACCGTAGTTAGATCAAACAATATGATGTATTCATTTTTAAAAAAGTATACTAAGAGCTTTGGTAGCTAAACTTTAGCTGAAAGTTTTTACTAATTAAATCATCTTTAAAATAAAAGTTTATTAGATTATTTTTTAATTGATAACTTAATAAAATGGTTAAAACATTTATAAATTGTTTAAAGAAGCAGTGTTTTTAAAAGTAAACAATAAATTAAATAGTAGTACAATTAACATATAGATTTTAATAGATTTTCATCTTTGTGTTTTTATATAGAATTAAATAAATATTTATAAACATACACATTTTCTATATCACTTAAAAAATATTTAGCAGCCAAAATAAGCACATGCTACGCAATTAAAATAAAGTAAAATGTACAAGCGGTATCTTCACACCACAGACTATATCAAAGAAATCTACTAAAGCACATGGCAGCATCAAATAATTGTTTATACTTATAAAACTATACACTTACTTGATCAGCTTGAGGGGCTAAGGTATGTTTACTCATAACTATAGTAGTAGTTTTTTGAATATCACCTGATTTTGGGCCACCAGGAGATTTAGGTTTTACAGAGTTTGACTCAGTTGAGTTGAGCGTCAACATCTCGGCAGCTCGTACTACATCCAAAACCTATAAATTAAGTTGATAAAAAAATCTACTATCTAAAGAAATATTTTGTTATTAATAATTACTTTTTCTTGAGTAGACTTTTCTTTAACCTCGTCTAATTCCATATTTTCTAGTTCTTCTTTAAGTAATTTTTCTTGGTTTTCCCATTCAGCTAATTCTTTTTTAATTTCCATTTCTTGTTTAATTACTTCAGAATCATCATCATCTCTATCTAAACTAGAGACACTCTGAGAAATTGATCTACTCTCTCGCCTGAGTTTTCCTTCATTGACCAGCCGTTCTACTTCTGCTTTATCATAACCCTTACATACAATCATGTGTATTTGTTGACCAGCAGTTCGCAAACAATTTACAGCTTCTTGGTGTGTAACACCCAATAGGGATACATCATTTACTTCTAAAAGACGCATACCAACCTGAAAGTAATAATAAATAATAATGTACTACATACTAGAAATTACGATATTTAAATACTAGTGTAAGAAAGCAGCAACATAAAGTAATTTATGTTATTTATGTATATCATTTAAATCAAATTTACTTTTAATCGCCCATCTCTTTTAGCTGCTCCACCAGAGTTGATCTTTGAGATGAAAACACCTTCATCAGTTTTATCTAGTGGATTGCCTCGATGGCCTCTAAGACCACCCTTGATATGCATGCCAAGTTTTTCACTTGCTTCCCGGACAATTGTTAATTCCTATTATATTTATAATATGGGTTATAAGTTTATCATTATTCATTATTAATAGTATCTTAAATCGTGGTTATTACCAAATTATTTATATAAATAATAAAGTATCTTCAGTAGCTTATCTATAACACTACATGATTGTAATTTATAATTATAGGAGTGAAATTCATTAAAATAATTAATACTTATACATTTTATTGTAAATTAGTACATTACAAATTTTGTTCATAGCAATAATAGGTACAGTTTTTATAGTTAAACTCATGACAAAATAGATAGCTATGTCAGTAACTTATTGATACGTATTGTGTTTTCTGACCACAACACACCCTGTCTATTAGCTAGTTTGCCTATTCTAAGTAGGTGAATTAGACTATGGCTGGGGGGGGGGGATGGGATATTAAACCATTCCAAAACTAACATTTTTCTGTCATACCTATCTATTTTGTCATGATTAAACTATTATATCTATCTTATAATTTTTTATAGATAAAAAATTATAATTTACAAAATGCGATTATATTGCAACAGCACCACATTTAATTATAAATATTAACTTTGTAGGGACATTTTTCAGTGCATGTGTGGATAGGTCTCGTTTTTAGATTTAATTTTATTTTGGCAAATTGTGGATAAGGGAGCTTATTAGCAATAGTATTTTAAGTATTTGGTTGTTATAAGTATGATTACTTAAGTTGGTCATGATAATATTACTTATTACTTATAAGTATTAAAAAGAGAAAATAATAATTTTAATTAATTACTTGGAAGTTGTCTGGAAGAGGGTCGTGTTGTACTGTAAGAGTTATTTCTTCAGTTGGCTTTAAAAGAGTTAGTACTGCATCTTGATGTGTCATTTTTGTAACATCTTCTTCATTTACTTTTAATAAACGGTCACCCATACGTAACTTTCCTGAACTTTCAGCTATGCCATTTCGAACAATCTAAAATTATTAAAAGAACGCTTATAGTAATAACGATAATAAAATAGTTTCAGTAATATACTATATACATCATTAAGATATTATGTATTAAAGTCAATTTAATATTTTATGTTTTACTAATAGTATATATTTACATGAGAGATGAAAATTCCATGTTCTTGTAATCCAAATGGTATGCATGGATGATCTGTTCCTCCAATTATACTGAAGCCCCAAGAACCTCCTTCTTTTACTAAAGTAACGTTCTAATAAATAAATAAAAATAGTTTATGTAATTTATCAGTAAATAACATATATTGACTTAATTTTTTTTTAATTATAAATATTCATTAAGTTTTGATAACTGACACACAAACATTTGTTTATAATATAAATTTAGTGACACATCATTCTGCAATCTACGTGAATTTATATACCTACCTGAGTTCTTCCTGATAACCTTCACCGTGCTTGCATGTTTAAAATCAAAATTAACGGTAAATAAATATGTATGTCTTATAGTATATGGCTAAGCAGTATTTTAATGAATAAAACCATGCAATATGTACATTAAAGGCATTTAAAAAAGTTTAACTCAAAAGTATTGATTTGGATAATATTAATAAAACAAATATTCCAAACTACTGTTGATTTAAAACAGTTCTAAAAAATTAAAAATTAAAGTTATTATGTATATTTAATAATATTCAATAAAATTTAGTAAGATATTATTAGATGAAAATATTTGAAAAATTGTTAAAAAAATAATTTAATATTTTGAATATTATAATACACAGAATAGTATACAACACTGAGATTTAACATAATATTATTACTTATTAGATAGAATGAATCAAGAAATGCATTAGGTTTTAATGATGTTTTTCTTATTATACATATCAGTAAAAAGTGATTAAAATGTTTTATGTAACTGATTCAACAATTGGAAATGAAGTCCAGGCTTTGGAGTGTTCCTAAGTATGATAATACCGTGGAATTGAAATATTATTTCTATTTTCTAAATAATTTCTGTATGCATGAGAAAAAACTGAGTGAGTACCAATAATTAAAATCTTTATGAAAAGCATCAGGTTTTATAGTTATAAAGAAAATTCTGCTCAGTGATGAACTTATCTTTATTTATATACCATTTAGAAATATTTAGACATTTTTAGTTGAAAATAATATACATTATATTTATAAATACTAGGATTTAGTAATATGCATAAAAAAATAAGAAGACAATTATATTTAAAATGTAGAAGAAATAATAATTATGAAAACACACCAGCCAGATTATGTCATATTGTCAAAAAATAAATTTTGAAAGGATCATGCAGTTTTAGTAATATACTAATAAAAAAGTTGTATAAACTCATGTTTGTGTGTCAAAAAATAATAATAATATAAATAATATTATATTGAAATTATTCAAGGGTATAAGAAAGACATAATTTAATAAAAGTCATGCAAAGTATTAATTTGATATTGTTCATTAAATTGATAATTTTATTTATTTTTAATCCACACAACATACTTTTCATGCACATTTATTATATCAGTCACTTTTCATGCCTTACTAAACTATATAGTAACGGAAAGAAAATTATAAACCATCACCAAATTTAATAATAATAATGATGAATAATTTGTTATTGATTTACTTACCTCAATAATGACAGATTTAGCTAAATCATTATCTGTCACCCTAGTCACCACAGTTTCAGTAAATGTACTTTTGGTTATAGTTTCAGTGACACGACCTAAAGTAGTTGGGCTCTCCCTGAATTCTATTCCATTCAAAGTGCTGGGCTTTTTGATAGTTAGTGTAGTAACTACAGCAACTGGCTGCTCTTCAACTTGATTTCCACCGTTCTTTTGAAAACGTTGTGGAATCATAGCATCAAAATCTTTGTTGGTCAACGGCTTAGGCTATTATTTAGCGAAACAAGGTACCCCAATAAATTGATTTATTAGTAGTTTATAAATAGAATGTTATAAATAGAAATTAAGAATATGTGCATAAAACCATAACAAAGTTTGTGTGTCAATTTTAAAGTAAGCTAATACAAATTGAAATAATAAAAATAATAATTTACTTGTACACTTTCAGAATCTGAACTTATAGACGATGACTGAGAAACTAATTTCCTTGGTGCAGGTTTAGGCGGAGTTTGTGGTGGTGCTGGAGGAGGGGTTTTTGGTGACATATATGATCGAGATTTAGTGGACGCAATACTTGGTGAAATAGAATTATGTGATTCAGAATCTGAGTACCGAGCATCAACTATTCGCTCACATACAAGACGCACAAACCGTTCCAATCCAGTTAACATTGATACAGCTTGATCATGACGGGCACCAGCCACATCAATACCATTTATCTTTATTCATCATAATAAATCAAAAATTATAAATTATAAACAAAGTAATGGCAAAATAAATATTTTATATACCGATATAACTTGATCTCCAACTTGTAGCTTCCCATCTTTTTCAGCGGCACCACCTTCTGTAATTCTTGATATAAAAATTGCCTAAAAATAAATATATATTTTACAAATAATTTATATACTTTTTAAAGTTTTTATTTATTATTACCTCATTATTTTCTTTAAAATGACTAGAACCTTTCCCACCAGCTATGCTAAATCCAAGACCATTCTGGTCTCTTATTAAAGTCGTATACACAATTTGTTTTTTTGTTGAATCTAATTCTTTTAAAGGCTCTGGTGTTTTTCGATTCTATACATATAAAGAAATATGATAAATGTATTTTAAAACAAATTAATCTGCATATAAATTGTGATAAAATAATACAACCAATGAGAAATTACCTTATCTAAACTATAGCCATTAGTATGTTCATAATTGTTCTGATGAGAAATAACACTTGGTGCTCGACTATTATTCACACTGGATGAAGCTGATTCACCTGGAATATGTATAGCCCAATCTTTTGGTTGTGGGTTGGTTTCTCTTAACACTTGAAGAACTAAAACTGACCCACACGAACGCAAAATTTCGACACACGTATAATGATCAACATCAACTAATGACTGACCATTAGCTGTAAGAACTTTGTCTCCAACCTTAACAAAACAATTGAAAATGAAATTATTGATAATTTAATGATTTTAACTATATTTTTTAAATTAATATAAATATTTACTCGAAGTCCTGCTAATTCAGCAGGTCCATCAGGTGTAAGTCTAGACACAAAAATGCCTTCATCATTTCCTTTGAAAGGTGTTGAATTTCTACCACCTGCAATTGATAATCCCAAACCAGCGGATGTTCTTACAATTCTAACTTCAAATAATTCTTCTTTTCCTACCATTTCACCATCTACAACATCAAGTTTAAAAGTAATATTTTAAATTTGATATTAATTTAATTATATAAACAGACCAAATTTCTTGTAAACTAATATTCTAACACGCTTAGGATAAGTTTTCTTTTTTCCATTTGGCATTTGTTTAACAGTTGACATAAAAATTGATTTCATTTTGAATGTTTTTAATGACAAAAAAACATAATAACTGTATATTTACCTAGAGCAGTTTGATCTACTAATGATTCAGGTGGAGTGGGAAATAATACTGAACTTTTATCTTCAGATAAGGAATTTGACGTATTTTCGTTTTCTTGACTAACCAACTGTGCTTCCTATCAAAATAAACAAAAAAATAAAACAAATACACTTGAGAATAATTATCTTAGTTCAATATTATATGATAAATAAATGTTTTGAATGTTTAGTTAAATTTTTTAGTTTTACTTTAAAACTATACCTGTTGTTCAATTAAATTAGCATCTATAGTGATTCTTTTGTTTTTTAAATGATGAGGTGTATCTCTTCGATGTAATTTCATAGGCCTATTTTGTATATCAGCATCAAAATTTGAAGATGGGTGGAAAACTACACTTTTTTCCTTAAAAATTATTAAAAACATTAGTTAGTAATAAGTATAAGGTTATAATTTATTTAATTTTTTCAAAATAAATAAATAGAATGTAGTTATCAAACTACATAGTTAAAAAACATTTATTATTATAATTATACATGTAAAATGTAAGGTTTATAAATAAATAAATAATAATAATAAACCTCATAGTTGGCATCTTCTTCTAAAATACTATTTGTTTCTACAATGGATTCTACTTCTTCTGAATGTTTTTCATTTATCAATTCATTTCCATTGCTTTTTTCCTATCAATAAAAATTATGATTTTATTTAGTTAAAATATATAAAATATATTTTCTTACGGTAGAATCATCTCCTTTTTGACTGTCAGTTAAACTGCTCTCATTACTTCTGGTTTTACCAAACAGCTTTGTTGCTTTAGCTTTCAGCTCTCTAGGATGAGGAGTGTTGTGTCGCACAAATGATGTCTGAAAATAACACCATGTACAATAGTTAGGATATTTAATTATAAGAGATGAATATATATTTGTTTTTAGTGAGAGTGGGACAAGGTCAACTATCAATGAATAGAAGTTAATTGACCAATCCATACAATGTACAACTTATTTTGTTTTTAGTTTTCATCTTCAAATATATAAAATAATGTCTATAATTTAAGTTTAAATAATACAAGAGGATACATTGTAATATCCAGTGCATGGATTTATAAGTAAATAAATAAAAACATATATATTAGTACAAACTACCTAATAACGTTTATATGCAATAAATGATATAATACTCAGATTAACATAATTAGCTAATTCTTGAATTCTATCTCCATCTGAGAAAAGTTTTTTTATGCACGCTAGGTATTATTACAATAATATTTGCTATAATGATTTCAAAATGATCAAAACTTTATTAATATAATGATATGTAGTGTATAATTTATTATTAATATTACACATTACAAATGTTTATAACTATGTCATCATTATTTTATATATTTGGTAATTAAAATAAAATGAAAAATTATTGTGTGTTGTATAAATTACATTAGATGAAATAAATATAATCTATACAAATTAAATCTTAAAAATAAACTTTATCTGGGAATACTTTTTTAAAATAGAAATACAAATACATTTTTAATTTGATAAAATAATTTTTGGTATTAATGCAAAATGTTCATCATGGACCTCATCAACAGACAAATTATTGAGATTACAAATGAATGTTGTCTTTTTATTGAAATGTGCCATGACAAATTAAACATTCGAAAAAAATCTGTTTTAATTTATTTTTTGATAATTTAATTTAGAAAAAAGTTGTATAGATTTTAAAATGTTTAGTTTTAAAATTGTCCATGTTATGAGTTAATAAGATGGAGACAATAGATTATGTAGGAATAGCATTTTCATGAATTAAAATTATAATACTTTAGTTATCTTGGCATAAAAAAAAACCAATTAAATGTACTAAATTCATATTTTTGTTTAATATAATATACTAAGTAAATGACTATTAATAACATACATTTGTATTGGGCTCAGTCTTAATATCACCAGTGAACTGAACGGATGTTGTTCTGGAATTTGCCTTGTTTTCCCATTCATTTTCATCTGCTTCACTGGTTGGCTCTTCATCTGGTGGTGAGCACAACGTTTGGTCATAGTCACCAGTGATCAAGCCTACAAAGAATGTGCATGCCATGCGCGCAGATATAGTAAGCATAGAATGTGCTTAGATTATAATATAGATTTAAGTATGTGTAGATAGTAGCATTACATAGATATTATGAAATTATTACCCTAATTGCATTTTTTTTTTTATACATTTTGTGACTAAAGAAAGTATAACAAATAGAGCTACGTGAAAAATAGATAATAAAAAAAAAAAGTATATACAAATACTATGATTGCTGTAATTGAAGAGATTATATATATTTTAAGATTTTGAATAGCTATACAATTAATGCCTTTATTTTACTGATTTTTACATTTTTAAATTATTACATAATTATATAATTAAAATAGAAATATTATAGTGATTAAATAATAATACAAATTGCAATATTTTATAATATTCTTATAATTGAAAATTCATGCAAATTTCAAGCCAATTTTCGTGTTACAATACAATTTAAAAATCATACCATTTGCTTCTCCTCTAATTTCAAGTTGAGGCAACAAAAAACAAGTAAGTACTTGTTCTCCAGTTTTTTCATCTTCATCTGTTTGAAAATTGAGCATAGGTTGAGCTTGGTTTTTTGATAGCCAAACTGCCTTTAAATTGAGGCTGGCCAAAGAAAATGGCAAGTATTGTAAACTAAAAAAATAAAACAATCATAATTTATTTTGAATTATCAATTAAAAATATTATCAATTATATTACTTGTTTCCAGAAACATCTAGTACATGTAATTCAACACAATTTCCAACTTCATTAGGAAGATATTGTAATTTATTATCTCTCAGTGATAGAATACCCAATTGACATAAATTACCTAAAACAATGTACAATATCATTAGCGTTTGTTTGTTTTAAGACAGTATTTTTCAAAAAATAAACAACTAAAAATTGAAATACATTTATCATATTTTACTAATATTTGAATACATAAAAATAATATTATACTTTAGTAAAATAACTAAAGTAATTTAAAGTATAATATTACTTGCAATCAATATTATTTATGTTATTAACATTATTTATGACACAAACATTATTATATTCATGTAATTAAATAATGTTTGTATTAAGTTTTTAAAAAAATATTAAAATATGTTACATCAGGTATTTAAAATTTAATATAATACATCTTACAAAATAATAATTAAATTATTTAATCTGCTAAACTGCTTGAACCAAAACACAAATTTAATTTAATTTAATTGAATTGTATTAAAACAAACACAAAATTACAAATACTCAAATTTTAAGTTAATAGAAATTATTGTGTCGTTTAATTATAATTTCTAAAAATGTTTTTGAGGTAACTATTGTTTGAAATGATTGTGTAATAAACTAAATTAAAAATATTTATTAAATTAACTTACCAATATCAGTTGGTAGACAATGCAGGCTATTTCGATCTACATTAAGATTTGTTAGGTTTACCAATCTTCCAATTGTTGCTGGTAATTCAACTAGAAAGTTTTCTGTAAGTATAAGTTCTTGAAGATTTTCACAACTGAAATAAAATGTAAGAAAAAATTATAGAAATACTCCCAATAATATTAAGTTGAATAATCAAAATTATATTATGTTTTATAAAAGTATATTATCTATGATTTAATACACAACATTAGTATATTTTAGTTGAGGATATAATCATAAGCCAATGTATTTATATAAAAATTACTCATAAAACTGCTTACCATCCAATACGATCATTTAACATAGTTAATCTATTTAGGTCAACTTTTAATATCATTAGACGGGTGAGTTCACCAATACCATTTGGAAGGGTCTCTATTACATTTTGAGACAAATGCAAATCGGTTAAGTTTTCTAGACCACCAATTTCTTCTGGAATGTCTTCTAAACGATTTTCAGATACATCTAAACAAGCTAATTGCTTAAGATTTCCTATTTCCTTTATAAAAGGTAACGAGTATTATTATATATCAAATTTAAAAATAATAATAATTTAAATAAACTATAATTACTGCAGGTAAATGTTGTAAATGATTATGATCTAGCCAAAGTTCTTGAAGAACTGGAAGATTACCAATGTGATATGGCTAAAATAAATGATTAACATGGATTTGAAATATTCGTTTTTTTTTTTTTTTATCAATTATATATACAGTCATAAAAGAGTAAATAAATGTACTCACCAGATGATCTATTTCATTATCCCCCAAATCTAATCGTTCTAAACGTGTTAATTGTGATAATGATAATGGTAAAGATGTCAAAAGATTCTCTCGCAGTTCTAGTGATTTTAGATTTGTTAACCTTCAAAATAAAAAAAATATAAAAACTATGACTAGATAAAGCAATATAAACATATTTAAATATTAAATAAAAATATAATTTCAGTGGATACATATTATGCAAATCAATACAAGGAACTAGTACTATTTAAAGTTATGTTCATTCAATTGATATACAATTAAAAGTTAATTAGATTTTTGATAATTTTATTAAACATTTTTTTTTTTTAATTATAATATTAATTGGGAATTGAAGAAAATAAAAAAAGTATTTTGATTGAAGTATGTAAAAATGTTTGAAAGTTTTAGACATGAAAAGTAGGTTTATCTTAAGGTTAAATTAAGTAGTAAATAATATTCTAATAATATCTTTCAGTTGTGACAATTATAGTTATTATTCATGTTTAATGACTAGTATTGATAAATATAGTAGTAAGTAAAAGACTATTAATAATAATTTGTCAGAAGTATGTATAGATAATTATCTAGGCCTTGTGGTACAAAATTATAATCCTGCAATTACAAAATAATGTAAAACTTTATTTACCCAATAGTTTGTCATTTATTAAATTTCTCTGGTTTATAGTTTAAAACATATGGAACAATATGGTAAATTATTAAATAATTATACTATAGTTTTTAATTAAATTATTAAAAGCTCATTAATGAATTAATTGATAATTAAAAAAGAAGATATACATGTTAATAAAATTTAAAATATATATAATGGTTTGTTAAGTGCTAATTATTTATCCCATATGATGATAAAACAAAGAACTTACAGCCCAAAATCTGCAGGTAGATTACTTAATGACATATCATTAAGTCCTAATGTAGTGAGATTATGTAGTTGTGAGAATCCAGATGGTAATCTAAAACAATGATAATAAAAAAAAATCAGATCAAAAATAATAAATGAATACGATACTATCTAAATTACTTATTACACTTACTTAGGAATAGGGTTACTACTAAAGTCTGCAACTTGTAGTAATCTTAGACTTCTAATTTCATCTGGTATATCAGGTATATCTAAAAAAAATATTGGATCATCAATAATTAATAAGTGCAATTTTTTGTACACACATAGCTACACTATGCATAGGTACCTATTTATTCTGTAAGAAAATTATACAATATTCTAGTGTTTTAGTTTAATTATAAATGTTTACAATTAATTATTTATACCTAAAAATAAATTTTACTTTTTCAATCATGAATAGAGGTAATATATTTTTTAAACCTATTCTAGGATTTAGAATGAATGTGTAATATTGAAAGTTCTTAAGTAAGTCAATTTTTTTGTTTGATAAACAAAAAAAAAATTAGGTAGGAAAACTAACAATAATTAATACAAAGTAATAAATGCTTTTACCAAAACATTTTGGAAAGTTTTAACACCTAAAATTTAAGATTATAAATGATTTTAGCCAATCTATTATGTACTAATAAATACTGCTTGCAATAATACAATACTGCGTCAAAAAAGTTTCTTAATAAGAATAAATTGAGGAATAAATTTATATAATTATATTATAATATGTATCTGATAAAATTATATATATAATATTATAATAAATGATTTTATTTTAACTCTTAATGATTATTTATAAATAAAATAATTGTTGTTAATTAATATGATCTTATAAAGCAGTGATGCCTAACCTTTTTTCTTCGGCGGCCCACTTAGGTAAACAATTATCTTTAAGCGGGCTACCAAATATAAAACTACGAATAATCTCAATCTTAATCTAATGATATAATTTTGTTATACATACTACATAGTAGTGTAAGTACAATATATATATACCTTATAAGGCTAGAAGTACATTTTGGACTTGTTTTCATATCTTTTATTGACTAATGAAAAAAATTACAGATTGAGGTACATACTGTACAATATAAGATATAGTTTGATCTGTACGCTCTTTGTAAACGAGTGATATCAATATTAAATCGTAAAATTTATTTTTGAAAATGTATGACAGAAAAATAAATTGCTAATATAATAATATAAATATTCGTTTTTTTAAAAAAAAATTTCTATTATTTCAAACATTTGTTTTTAAGTATTTTACTTCGTGGGCCACATAATGCCGCGGGTTGGGCACCACTGTTATAATGATTAAAAATTATTATTATTATTTTTGTATGTACTCATAATTGTTATATATTTTTTACACTATTAAATAGTTCTTATAAAATAATATAATAATATTTGATAAAAACAGGCAATGGTTTAATCAGGGAACTGGTCTGGAAAAGAATTATGCAACTAGAACTATATCATTGCTGTGCAGCCATGCATATTTATAATACAAATATTATTTATTTAAAAACTTATTATAAAAGGTAGGTGGCAAGATTAGGTAATGAAATAGCCAATTTTCAAAGTTAAATGATTAATTAGGTACCTACCTAATTAGGTAATGAAAATCAGTACATTAAAGTACAAATAAGTACATTAAACAAATATTTTATCAACACTGAGCACTAAGTACTGAGTTTTTCTTATATATTTTCTTTTATACGGCGAACAGTTTTCAAGGGTACACTATCATTTTCTTCACGGAATTTTATTTTTAAATTCATTAATGTTTCGAAGTTTATAGTTGTCCTAATTTACTTTTAAAATAATTTCATAATAAAAGGCATAAGAACGTGGCCATAATTTTTTTCTTGAAAGCGGGACACCTGTACATTTTAATAAAAAAACCCATAGAATTTTGCGTAAAATAACATATTTATATATATAATATATTTCTATATTTTTTGGATCCACATAATCTGCTTTAAAATATAGCCTGTTTTGTTTTTATGTATAAAAACTATAAATGGAACTCTTGAAATAATTTTTTTGATTGTGATTTGTGATCAATAAACTACCATATACCTACCACAAGTGGACTTTTTTTTAAAGCGGGACATGTTTAGGATTTTTGGGGACAGCGGGACACTTAGCTCGAAAGCGGGACGTATGGTTACATTAGCTCATAACTAATGTGTACAAAATGAAAACTGAAAACATTTCGGTAGTCAAGATAGTTTTCAAAAAGTATTTGAACATAATATATTTTGATACAAAAAATCTTTGTAGGGTTGTATACTACCAAAAGTTGAGTTTTAAGCCTAAGTAAAGTAGTTATAATAGTTATATCAGTTAGTTAGAATTTTGGTAAAATAAATAAAAATCACAAAAATTAGTAAATTATTTTGTCGTAGATAGAAATTCATATAAGTAATGTTTTTATTTTAATTTTTTATACCTATAGTTTGAAAACTGAATATAAAATTCTTAATACATTTTTTTTCTACCTAAATAAATACAGTATACACACAGAAAGCAAAATTTTACCCGAAAACTAAATTAATTGTCATGAGCATTTCAAGTTAACATTTTTATGACATTCGATTCACATTCACACCTGTATTATTTTTCATTAAATAATTTTAATTTTTTCAATTTTATATAAATGTCGATAAAAATATATTTATTGGGTCAAAATTCTTGAAAATTTAATACAAGATCCCATAAAAGTTAGGTTAGATTCTGAACGGAGTGAATGTATTGATTTTACAATGATGTGTTTTTTTGTGTCTTGTGGGGTGGGTGGTTTCAGATGGAAAATTAAATATTCTTGGTGTTAAAGAGGTCAAAAGTAAGTTTTCAAATATATCGGGGAAAAATACAAAAAATGGTGGAAAAACGGAAATTTGTACGCAAAACCAGTTTTCGACAAAATCGTTTTTTTTTTATATAGCTGTAACTCAAAAACAAATCACTGTAAATACTTGAAATTATTACCAAATGTTTATATTAGTGTTATTTATAGGTACATAGTTACATTTTCAAAATATTCTTTTTTGGCTATTTATAAACAATATTATTTTTGAAATATCGAAAAAAATATGGGATGCTCATAAAAACATGAAAATAATTTAATATCTAGAAAGTTCCTTATAAGTTGTTCTTATATTGTTTAAAAATTTAAAAATCATTAATCACAATTTTTTCACAAATTTGCAAGTAATTTTGTAGTTGAAAATTTATTACATTCTATGTATTTATATCAAAGGTTAAAATCACAACACAAAGTTTTCTTTTAAATAACCATATAGAAAACTCGAAGGGTCATTATATAGGAACAAATGTTATAAGCGTCTGAATTTTAAATTTTTACGAAATTGCGTAACAATAACGAGTAATCATCAAACGATTTTAAATATTTGTTATTATTCAAAAAGTATGAGTCGTAGATATTTTATCTAAAATTTAAACTTTTACGAAAATCAAAAATTTATAAAATAATTATTTATTAGTATCAAATAATTTTAGATTTTTGTTATAGTTAAAAATTGTCATAGAAACTTGAAACATACACCAGTTATTTGAATTGGTATTTTCTGTACATGATTTAATTTTGGGGTATTCAGGTTTCATTTTCACCACCCATTAGAAAATATATCCTATGCTAACAAATTATCTCCATTCAGAGTCGTTTTTCGTATAATTGCATTCAGATTTAATACATCCATTATAGTGACCTACTCTATGTTTGAGGTCCACTCGACACCTACTATACAGCAGAGCGTTACCCACTCGACCACCTTTTTAAGTTGTTTCTATATGTAAAAGAATATTTAAAAAAAGCACACAATTTTTTTTATATAATGCAATTGAAATAAAAATGTATAAAAACACTTCTTTTTATACCTTAAGTTTTGAAAATTAAATATACGATTTCTCATTAATAGTTCATGCTAAAATCAAAAAATTACTTTTTTTAACAATAAATAACGATGATAATTATTTTGTTTTAATTTAAAAACATCATTCATAGAAGCTTAAACGTTTACGTAGATATATTAAATTATTAAGAATTTTACTATACTAATGCGATGGCATTTTTGTTTTATTTTAAAATATTATCTATTTTTACTGTTTAATAATATTTACAGAAATATGTTATTACATTTTGAGTTGTAGAAGTTGATATGATATAAATCTTAAACATATATTATTATAGTAACTAAATACTAATCATTATAAATTATAAATTCAATATTTTCTTTAAATTTTTTATTTAATTACATTGACATTTAATTGTTATAGTGCGTTTTATTATCTTAAAATAATATTAAGATAAAAAGATCAAGTCTCGGGGTCGATTCACTACCCCACTAACAATACAGAAACTAAAAGTAGATTTTTAAAATGTTTAACCATCATTAAAACTATTAAAATAGATACTATATTGCAACCGATTTAATAGTTATTATTAAATTAAATGCGTATTTGTCGGTGTTATTAATTTTGATCGTAGAGGTTGAATATATTAGTAATAATGATAAATAGTATTAACAAATAGGTTTTTAATCAGAACATAATAATATATTAATTAGGAATTGAATATTTCAGAATTTACAATACATTTTAAAATCGATCTACGAATTTAACTTTTTATATATTTTTTCTTTCGACAAATTAAATTTTTTAGTTCCTTCAAACAACATTTTGGTTTGTTTAAAACATACACGCATAATATAAACTTTTTTTTTATAATTATACTTTTAAAATGAAATTATGGTTAAATAATAAATCAAAGCTATTCAAATACCATAGATCTATAAATAGATTTATAGATTTAACCATATGCAAGACTGCCAAAGTCTAGTCAACATAAATAAATAACATGATTTCGAATATAGACGAATATGATGGCACAAAAATGTCATCTGATGCCAAACAATAATATGATTTTATGTTATACTTTTATTTGCCAACAATCTTATTATTATACAGGTAAAGTAAGGTGATTGACCCTTAAGCTGGAGTCTACTGTACAATACATAATAGCTAAAACCAGTTTTCAGTTACTGACAAGGATGAGTGAAGTATGCTGCTGGATAAATACAGCCGGTCTACTTGAATTACCAATCAAATGAATACAGAATAATACACTCTGGGCCCGAAGACATTGAATAAATCGATTTTTATTATTCTTACGATCCATTTTTTGAATAGGAAAGCGTTAAAAATAAAATAAAAAGAACAATAATTATTATATTATTATAGAATTATATAAGAAGAATTAATAATAAGACAAAAATAATATTATGTATTTATATATATTAATTATAGAAACAAATTGTATACGTTACAAAAAATAAAAAATAGTTTTATTCTTTTATTCTTTCAAGTACATGTAATTAAAAAAACATAGCATTATGCTTGGACACTTGATGTTAACATATTATAAATTATTACTTTTGACTATGATTTTTATTGTTATAATAATAACATTCGGTATATAAATGACTCACCTATAAATTTGTAAATATTTGTTGAAGTTTTGAATGTTTATTAATTACTTTTTTTTAAATGTTATGTATAAATAATTTTAGAAAAATATTAAGTAGGTCAAATATTTATTAAATCAAGTTTTATAATAAAATAATCGACACTCTCCTATTAATTTTACTGAAAATAAAGTACATTTTCATATGTAATGAAAATAATGTTTTTATTATATTCAACAATAGGATATAATATAGACAGATAGATGCATAGATGATTCATTCAAGTGTATTATAAATTTGTAAGAAATAATAAATAATAACAAAATACAAATCGAATAATCGAAATCATTTTATAACAAACCTCAATCAACTACACTATAAGAGTTCCAGTAAAATAATTAAAAAAATTAAGTGAATCTTACTTAAATACATTATTGCGAATTAAAATAGGTTCTCAGAATTATCATAAATAGTTGATTAGTTCGTCAGAAAAATAAATCACAGAATGTGGATTCAACAAATTTAATACACAAATTATAATCAAATTTATTATTTATGTATTTACAATATGTATACATATTATGTATATTTTAAATAAAACGCTAATAACGGTATAGTAGGTACATAGACGCTATCCGTTTATCCCTATGCTACGGGCGACACAATGTGCAGCAATTGAGCAATGACAGCACCGCCCTCAGGTTTTGTAGTCCTGGGGAAACGTGTTTCGTCGGACCGGAAATGAAGGGTGCTCGGTAAAATACCCATATTATACAGTCGTATACATACTACTCGTTCCGCTGGAATTTTGCTTGGAAACTATTAAATTATATATTTATATTAATTAATTTTGTGAACGAATAGGCGATGATGCGAAAATCAAACGGCACACGAAGAATATGGAGAAATAAGCCGGCGAAGACCGCATTTCCTTTGGGCTGACGACGGAAACTACTAATGGTTACCAATACCATCTCACGAGTACGCCTCTTACAAAATGTGGACTGATATCAACGAATTTTTACTATGTTCAAGGCGGTCCACAAGGTAATTTACATTACTAGCAAGTGGGTAATTGGGATATTTTCTGTTGGTCAGTTGTAAAGGAATACGGTGGCCGTCAACTGACTTTTTGCCAAGCTTTCTGTTTAATATAGTTATAAACCATTTCCAAGATGCCACCGTTTATCATTATATGCAGTAACGACACACTGACGAATCAAGTAGTCATGATACGCAATCTTTTCAAATAGTATCTACTTATAATATATAATAATATTTAATACTTAAGTAGGCATTGCATTGTAGGCAATACTTCTTAAGATAAAACATAAATTAAAATATTGATAGGGGAGCCGCGAGTGTTATGCAAATTTGTTTGCTTATTGCAAAAAAAATTGAAGTATATCTCACTTAAAATTTGACTAACGCAGTTGGTTAAAGGTATAATATTAGGTATATGCTGTAATGACTGAGAAACATAATTCAAAGACCTATACAAGTATAGATACAAATGTTCAGCGGAAACCAAATTTTAATAACTAAATTAATTATTTAATTAGAATTTGAATGTTTTGGAAAATTTAATTTTAATTTTATAAAATTATTTACGGACGATTTCGTATATTTTATTATTCCCCATACGAAATAATTAAGTTCCTGTTATTATAAATTTATATTTTGAGCCTTTGAAGGGCGTCAAGAAGATTTTCCTATACAAAAGAATTGTGGTCATCCGTCAAGCAAATTTTGTTATCAAAAAATAATACTAATCTAAAACTTTCGTCTTAACTTTTTAGCAATTAAGAACGTTATAACGAATGTTCTTCAAATAAGTGCTAATCGATTTGTTGCGGCCAATCTCGTATATGTACCTAGAAATTACGGTACATAGTCTCTTATAATATAGTATTTATTGGGTGTTCCGTGGATCTAAGTGGGTCATGTAGAGAATAGGACAAACGTAGTAAGTTATAATAAATGCAACTAAGATCATAATTTCAGGGAGGCTATAGGATTTTTTATAAGTCACTGAAAATCTACTAACAACGCCAACTTCATAGCGACTAAGTAGTAACTTTTAGGCTAGTTTCGGAGGTTTAAAGTTTAACAAGTCTGTAATATTGTATACTTCAAAAAATGTATAATTATTAATAAGTAATAGAAAATTAAGTGTTGAATACAATATAACTAATTACATTATACCATTTATAAGTTTGACACATTTACATATTTTACAACTATTTTATTCAAGCACGTTTCCCGACCATTAAAAGTTAATTGAAAAATGGAGTACGGTAATAATTAATGTTCTTTATTATTATTATTATTAAAAAACAAATCAATTAGTGTAGGATACTCTTTATAGTTTATTTATACGAATATTCTAGTATAGGTAGTAGCATTGATTATTAATACTAGTATTCATAATCAATGGTAGTAGGTACACATAAAATACATCGTCATATAATTTGGGAATAGCTATCGGAGTAACTTGGGTGTGTACTGTGTGCGTACCAATTTAGTTTTCACTTTATGGTATGGATTGGCATGTAATATACTCAACACAATATTTTGATACGTAAGATAATATACGTCATTCTATTGTTTTCACTCATTATTATTATCGTTACATAAAATGTATAGATATCTATACTTATACTATTATGATAATATGTACAATGCACTAACTAGAAACTATTGATCGATAACCTGTGTCTTATTTCAACTTGCTGTAATAGCCGAAATGTATTATTTTAAATACGCAAGAATAGTGTCGAATATGTTAGATAGTAATTAAAATTAAAATGTTTACTCTGAACACCCATTTTACATTAACACATATTTTGATAATTGTATACGAGTTTATGGTGTATTTATTTAATTTTACCAGTTACTTATCACAACAAAATATTATACAACAGTTCGCAGTCAACAATATCAAATGTTGTTTTAATGATCACGTTTAAAAAAAAGAATTTACAACAAATTATTATTATTTATTTATATATATAATATCTTATATAGATGCAAAAACATAATTTAGTTGAATTTACTGAGTTTAGTTTACAAAATATACAAGGGCAAATGACCTGAAGCACTACATGTATTAACCAGGACCTATACATACTATTTGATAACATGACTATAGGATAGTAGGATGTATGCATGGGTTCACATGACAACGGTGGGAGGAAACATTCTAATCGTTTACACACACATGAATGGAGTGAAGTAAAAACATTCAATGTACATTTCTGCATTGCATTTTATTATTATATTAGAACTGCATTTAATATAGTGAAAATACTACTTTGACCTCATTTAATTTTTGACATAAAGTAACTTCCAAAAATATACAATGTTAAACAAAAGTTTATAAGTTAATTTTTATTTTAGGGCTGTGCAGAAAACCTAATTTGATAAAAAATTCGTCCATACTTTTGTAATTGTGAGCTGTGGTCTGTGACACTAAGATTTCAATTGAATATTTTAAAATTTCAAACATCAAATAAAATAAAACAAACGTTTGTTTGCATGTGGATTCATTAAATTTTAACTTGACTAGTCATATTACTGAAGTACAGAATTTAATTCTGGTAATGTCACGTGAAAAAAAAATATATAACATGACACCTAAATTATTGGTAGGTATTATATAACATCATAAAAATTACTTTTAATATAATTATAGTTTTAATTTAAAACAAAAATGATTAATACTAGGAACTGTAGCCTGTAGGTTTCAAAATAAACATACAACATAGATATAACTGGCGATGTTGCAGTTTTAATAATTAGATATTCTTAATTAAATATGAATGACAATATTATATTAATTTTATGAATATTAAAAAACTTCGGTATCTACCTACCAATTAATTATGCATTAAAATTAACAACAAAATATTTGTATTTAAAAATTATTAAGACTATAAAAGTAGTAGGTAGGTAAATAAAAAAAATATTTAAATTAAATATTTTATTTTTCATCTTGGCATACCATATGGTACAATTTTATTAGGCAGTAAAATTTATAAAATCAAAATATTCCATAAATAAATAAGAATTGCTTACCACTGCATATCTTATAAAAGAGAATATAATTACTTGGCTCAAATACTTTTAGCTCAAATTTCTTTAGAAGCGATAAATAATAATTATATGATTACTCATAATCATCATTAAATATCATTCAACAAAAAAAAAAAAAAAACAGTAATTACTAATTAGTATTTACAAATGAACAATATTACAAACTAATAAAAATTGTTAAAGAACTGAAGTGTTAAACTAAAACAACAAATATTAAATAATAAAAAAAAAATAAAATATAATTATATATTAAATATTAATAGTGTACAAAGAACATTAAGTTTTTAATTAAAAATGTTTAATTTTTAAGTTCAGTAAACAAAGTTAGTCTCAATACCAAGCAATAATTTATTTTGTTATTATTGTTTTATTTTAATATAAATATGCTTAGTTTAAACTTTAACTGGGTACTAGTGTAACTACTACTTTTTCATAGTTTTTTCTAAATAAGTAGTTAAATATAATTAAAAATGAAAATATTAAAAATATTATAGTTACCATTTCTTGAAACATCTAATTCTACCAAATTTTCAAAATATTGTATTTCTGGTGGTAAACGGTGTATTTCATTGTCGCTTAGCCCAAGCTTACGTAACCTTTGAAGTCTGAAAAAGTTCTGTAAAGTAAAAATAATAATTAAATAAGTATAATTAGTAAATATTATAGTTGATTATTATTTGTTATTAAATGAGGAAATACAGTGAAACTAGTTTAAAAAATATTTTTTAAACCAATAAACAAGTGTTAAATACTAACTAGGTAACATAAACAATAAATCGATTAACCGATATAATATTTAATTGCATTGATGACGTTCATGCATTTATTCAATGAATTTTCGAATAATTATTTATTGTATTTACTTTTAATACAAAATTCTACAGAATCTAAATAAATCTATATCATTAGTACCTTTGTGTAGATTTTAATAAAATAATAGATAGGTACATTATTAATAGTTTTAATAATAATTTGTGTATAATGTAAACTAGTGATAATATTTAATTATTAATAAACACATTTAAAAATATGTAAAAATAAATTATGTTAGTCAAAGTAAGGTCATTAAATGACATATAAGTTATCTATGGAGAATGATGTAATTTGGTAAACGGCCTTGGCTCAACACTGGACAGGTTAAATTATAATCTACATCTTTAATATTAAGTCTTTATTGTTATCAAATTCACATAATACTATATTTAAGGGCCTTATTATTTTACTTATTACATACAAAGAAAAAAAGAACTAATTTCTACATAGTTTATCATTTAAAAAATAAATTGGAGTATTGTGTGGGATTTAAGAAAAAATTATTAAATTTTTTTATTACTTCTAGGTATTATTATTATAATTTTTTTTTTTAGTTATTTTTAGTTTTTAGTACTATAACTAATTTATAGTAAACCTACTAAACCTTAATATACAAACACTATATTATTATTCTGAAGAGCTTGTAATAAAAAGCTAAAATAATGAATCTCTAAAAAATGCAAAAAATAATCATTTGAACAACCAAATTTTCATAAATCAATATATAAACGTTAGATCAGCGGTTCTCAACCTGTGGTACGTGGAAAGCTCATAGGTGGTACGCGAAGAAAATCTTTCTTTATAAAAACATAAACGTATACCTACATTATTAATAGCCACAAAAAAAAAAAAAAAAATGGTCAGGTGGTATGTAAAAATTTTCAAACTGTGTAGATGGTACGCGAATACAAAAAGGTTGAGAACCGCTGCGTTAGATATATTTTTTTTTATCAAATAATAAAAAAAAAAAATCCACACATTAGGTATATGAACTAAAAAGTATTGTTTTATAATAACAGTAATGATTTTAAATAAGTAATACTCCAATTAATGAATTCTACACGTGTGAAACAGTACCTTTATTTCGTGAGACAGACTATAGGTAATGAAATTAATTAATTTTAAGTATTGGTACTTGTGCGTTATCGCGACTACCTCGATGTCGAACGCATGGCATGTCATGCACGTCTGTTTAATACATGAATACCTAATACAAAACTACCCAAAGCTTATGTCAGTGTATTTATTGATAATGTTGTTAGCAAAATTATGCATCTTTTTTTTTACCCTGTGACCTACCTTAGGTGGTGTTGCATAGCAATTCGAGGGATATTTTCGTTTTGAATGTCACTTGTGAGCACAGCGAGCGAGTGTCAACGCTAGCCCCTAGACCCTAATAGAATTAGAAATAGAATTCACTTGCAAAATGCAAGATTATTGTGGGACACGGTGTTGCTATTATCCATAATATGTGGTAGTCGCAATAACGCACAAGTACCAAAGTATTAAATATTAAAAAAAAAAAAAAAATTTCAAGTAACAATAGGTATTTTTAGGTACTAGATAGGTACATATTATTACAGATCGAATAATAATAATACAAGACCTTTAAAAAAGATATACCTATATATATAGTATATTAGTATATATATATATATATATAAAATGCTTTGATGTTGTAAAAGATATTTTTATGATAATATTCAATCCATTTATTTTATTTTTAAGAGACTCTATAATAGTACCCTGTAATTATTTACTATACCTAGCTCAGAATAACTGAAATAAAGGTAAGTAGTCATTTGTAAATAATTACTTACTAATGTTAAACAAATATTTGATTAGAGCTGTCACTATAAATCATAAGGTACTATATTTAATTATATCATAGAAAACTGAGAACAAACACAATGACATTTTTTTTTTAGTTCAGATTCTACATGAAATAATATAATATTCATGATAAATATTTTTTAGGTATATAGGTACAATAGGTACATATAGGTATATTTATAGGTATGTGTTATTTATTTGTAAATATTAGTAAAATGAAAATTATACTAATATATTACATAGCCACATAGGTACTAATCAGTTTAATGAAATTTAAAAAATATTATTGTAAAATAATTTAATAATCTAATGTGTTCAAATTTACATTACTAAAGGCTAAAATGATAAATATACTGAAAGTCTAACAAATAAAAATAAAAAATCATTAGGTAGATAATTAAATATTTTATAATTGACATAGGTGTCTTTAACAAACCTTAACTACAAATTAATAGTATGAATTGTATCCAACCAAAACAATATACCAAGGAAAGTCAATACAATGATTAGTAAATATCACTTGGATAAGTCTAGGCCAGAACAATATATTTAAAAATTAGGTATAATGTTTTTCTATCCATCAGTTGCCATGGTTGCCATTACAATTGTAACTATGGTATTTACTATTGTTTATGTTATTAATTTTTCCCAGGTTATCATTTTACTTTTTAAGAATTGTCTTTTTTGGTTTTTATTTTTTTTATTTTTAGGTATTATTATTCATTGTTGATATTTGTTTTTGTTTTTTTCAACTTACCCTTAAACCCTTTCAAAACCACTAAAATTACAATTAATCTTTTTTCATGATTATAAATCATATTTAATGAATTGTAGACATACATTTTTTTTAAACGGTAATACTCTGGGTAATACCTAGGTAATTGAGTACATAATAGAAATAGTTGTATAAAAAAAGTAACAATAATAGTATTATAATACTACTAACAGTGCCAAAAATCATGATAGATGTTTCAAAGTTATCATGTTTTCTGAAAAAAAATATTTTTTTAGTATACATTTTAATATTGATTTCTTTTATAATTTTGAACAGGTAGGTAAGTAAGGTTAAGTAGGTAATTGCTTAGATGGATAATATTAAATTGAATAAAAAAAACACTAGCCTTAAAAATATAATATGGTTTTTTCATAGGTATTGAGTAGACAATATTAGAATAAGAGTTAAAATACTTTTCAAATTCATAGAACACCATACACATTGTACAGGGTGAGGCACTGAAACGGCCGATTTTCATAGATAAATTATAAAATAAAAAACCAAATAAAAATTAATTATTATTTATTATAATGAAGTATATAACATGCCATTTATTTTTTAAAAATTATGTCCTCAAGATGATGGCCATCTCTTCTCAAACATGGCCCGAGTATCAATAAATGCTATTCAACAAATTTTTGGAAATCGCATTATTTCCAAAACTGGTGATATTCATTGGCCACCTCAATCACCGAATTTATCAGTATGTGACTTCTTTTTGTGGGGATATTTAAACAGTAAATCTATGCACAGAAACCTTGTAATATTGATGAACTAAAAAACAAAATTTCCAGTACGCCTTTGGAAGTGATACACTGTGTAGTGAAAATTACATGAAGTAAGCTAGAAGAGTGTTTGAGAAGAGATGGCCATCATCTTGAGCCATGGGTTCTCAACCTTTTGAGCTTCATGCTCCCTTTCAAACTATTGTATGAGTTCACGCCCCACCACCTCACTACTATAAGATTGATGTATGCTTAATATTTATATATAAATATATGGATATATTATATATAATTCATAACTTACTTTAATGTTGGTTATTGGATTAATTATTAATATGAAAATAATTTCAATGAAATTCTCACCAAATCGTTTCATTTTTCAACATTTTCACGCCCCCCCCACAAATTTTGTTACACCACCCTAGGAGGGCGCGCCCCCCAAGTTGAGAACCCTTGATCTTGAGGACATAATTTAAAAAAAATAAATGGCATGTTATATACTTCATTATAATAAATAATAATTAATTTTTATTTGGTTTTTTTATTTTATAATTTATCTATGAAAATCAGCCATTTTAGTGCCCCACACTGTATATAGGATTAGACGGGGAATTAGAAGTAGGTACAACAATATAATTATTAAGTTTCACTGTTGATAAGATTTATATCTATACATAGAACCATAGTTACACACAATGAAAATATTGTCCAATCATATATACTTATACACTAAAAAAACTAAACGAATAGGTTTCCATTAATGATATTAATTTTTGACAAACGTGCCAATAAAATGAATTTAGAAAACTACATAAGTGTATACATTATTTTAAAATTTTTTGATTTTCTTTCTGAAAGATTAGGTAGTAGCATTAAAATAACACTAATGCATTTTAGTTGTGCATTGAAAATATTGGTAGAAAAGTATTGGAAAAAAGACTTCATCATCATAATTCATATATATTCAACTAGTATTGACAGTAATTGTGTCAATGCCAAGAGTTATTTTTTCCTGAATGTGCATGATGATGATGAATTGAATATAAAACATTAATAACACCTTGTAGTTTTGTTCCAAATCAAACATATTTACTATCAAGGTCACAAGTGCAAAAAGTGCAACAAAACGATAACAATATTTTATTTACATTAAACACTGAACCATCAAACATAATGTACGTGCTTAGAATATCAATTTTTTAACAAGTTTTCTAATATTTAATAAAATTGTTAATTAGATGTGAATTTTAACTAGCAACTGGATTGAATAAAGTTTGTTTAAAATAAAAATAACGTACAATTAAAAAAATATATAAAATATGAGTGAATTTTTTTTCAAATTTGTTAAGTACCTACTTCAAAATTAAAATTAATTTTAGTAAATAACATTTAAGATAGGTATAAAACAAGGGCAAAACAAAAATAGGATACTTATTTAACTATAGAGTAGTAACAGGGATAATAATCTAAAATAAATACTATTGATAGGAGGTACCTATAGTATTATGAGGTGTTATTAGGTACCTATATGAATTATTTGATATTAAATTTAAAATAGAATAATAAACAAAAACAATGTATTTTGCAAAGACACATGGTAAAATACAGACATAGGTATTCACTAATAAAAGTCCCATTAATTTGTTTATTTTACAATATGATAAAATGAGTTATAAAAGTTACGAAGCCATGTGTTGTTTCAATTGTATATGTAATACTTTTAATATTATAAATGGATGTGAATGGATAGGTAGGTGGTATTCCGTATTTCTATTACACTATAAAAAAGAATTTGAATGAAATAAACAAAAATTGTAAAGATGTTTAGTGATCATTACTATTAAGTAGGCACATTTTTTAGTTTTTATTTAAAAAACAATAGAAATCTATAGAAAATATTTTGACATTTTATGTCTTTTCTTTGGCACATAGATTTGAAAAGTGTTATGTTATGTTACGGTTACCCTGGTTACGGTTTACAAAGAATAAAAAGACATAAAATGTGGTACTTAATTACAGACTCATATGCAATATGATTTTTTTTTACATAAAAAATAAATATTAATGAAAATAATTTTATGTCTACCTTGTTCTAAAATGTTACTTTTTTATGAAGGTAAATTACTGGCAAAACAGTTTATATATCAATCTATCTTGTAAAGTTACACACAATTGTTTAATAATTACATTAGGTATGTAAAAAACTTAACTGCTTTTTTTTTTAAAAAAATATTTGTAGAATTTCTACCAAAATGACAGAAACTAATTGCCAAATATTTAACAGCCAAAACTGGTATTTATTTCAAAAAAGACAGACACGATAATGAACACGCCTCCAGGATAGAAAACACCTGTCAGGAGACCATTAGTGAAAATCACTTAGTCTGGCTTTTTAATCGCGAGCTATCTACACTTCAAAAAAACTATAACTAAAGACTTATCACTATACGTGGGTATCTATTTACTATTTTCGGCATGAACCTGTGGACTCGTGAAAGCCGGCAACAGTTAATCGAGTACAGTGATTAATTGACCATAATATTTTACTTACTTTTGGCAGCTCACGTAGGTGGTTGGCGTCCAGCAGCAGCTCCTCCAAGCTTCTGGCATATCGAAGGATTTCTTCGGGTACCGAATTTAACGAACTGTGTCGCTTGTCCACGCACTCCACCTGCCTGTTGCAGCCCTTGAATATCGGTATGCAACGGAACATGACACCGGTCAGTCGGCAGGTGACATGTTTACGAAGATACGGTTATTAACACAGCACGGGTGGCTAGGCCCGTAACGATCCGTAATAGACGGAGATCGATTGTCGGCGACCGACTGCCGGACGATCAGCGAGAAACGTACAATAACAACGTACCTAGTTCGAACGGTTTATTTACACGCCGCCGGGGACGTAAAGACGGGAACAAGATCGTTATAATACCGTCATCGAGTCGGACGAACAACAGTAATATAATATCGGCGAAGTGAACAAACGCGAATTAGAATAAAAACCGTTTGCGTGGGCGACGACGCCTTAACGGCAACGGCAGTCTTGTGATGGTGGGAGGGAAACGGATACGCGTGCCTTCGGTACAACAACAATCGCGAGTTGAATAAAATAATTGTTGTCAGCGTCCGAGACGATTGTGCGTCGGAAAACGCGCGACCAACGGTACAGCACTACTGACTGTGGTGAGTCGCCCCGTTGAGGACGTGTGCGGTATACGACGTGCTCAGTGCTGCTGCTCTACCACCACCACCAACGTCGGTCGACAGTCGACATTACCACCACCACCGGTCGTTGTGGATAGCGTGTCGTCGATGACGACAACGTAATCTCCCGATCCGCATTCCACAACTTACATTCCGGAACGTGTACACGAATGTCATAATATATTACTATTATTATTATTACTATAATATTACTACAATGGGAATTTGTACGGTGCGGCCAGTGCACTAAGACGAATGATCAGGGCACCAGGCGCGCGCCGCGCCCGACGACCGCGCCCCCCACACCCGAAGAAAAATACGCGGCAGTCTAGCCAACGCAACTGGTCGCTGCCGTTATCCATAGACGTTATCAAAATTAACCACGTAGATAGATTAGATAACGTTATTATGCTTAATGTTATGGTTATTTTGAAATTAGTAGTCTCAAAAGAATTTACTACTAATATTGTTGTCACGACTATGCCCGTCCTCTAGTCGCCATCGGTTTTCTGGTTTTCTAACATCGTTGTTCGTCCGTCCGTCCGTCTGCCCGTGCACGACGGATCTCAGGAACGATGGCCGAGGACGGGCCGTCTGGTCCGAGCTACGGTGATATAGCCAAAAAACTGTTGGACGACCGTCTGTTGCTCACTGCCCTGGAACTCCATTACGAACTCGTCGAAGCCGGGAAGGAGCTACCCGGACTCAGAGAGTTTTTCTCCAACCCCAGCAACTTTGAACACTCGTCTCCGCAAAATGACAACATCAGTATTACGCTGAGTATGGGTACATAAGGCTGGGACCAGATCATTCTACTGCCATCATTTTATTATAATGTGTTTAAAATGTTTTAATTTTAATGTTTTTAATAATTTTGTTTTCAGCTCGTTCGTCGAGTCAAGCTACATTGGACTCGTTGGAGATGACCAGGTACTCTGAAGATGGTGATAAAACGGTCAATGAACGAGTAGCTATCCTTGAGTTTGAACTACGCAAAGCCAAAGATACAATTAACGCCCTTAGAACGAATTTGACAGTGGCAGCTGTAGGTAATATTGTTTTAAATTTTAAAATAAACATTGTTGTTTTTTCTTCATATCATATAAATTATCAAATATGTTATTGTTATCTTATAGGTATTATATCATACCTAATATTTAACAACTTAATAATAATAGCTAGTCTAATTAAAAAATTTTTTATGCTTAAAGATACTTGAACAAATATATTAATCACTTAAAACAATTTTTTTTTATTAGAATCTGAAGAATTTGCTGGGGAAGATCCTAAAATTACCCAATATGATGATAGAATTAAACCACATGAACAGAGAGTTCTCAATTTTTTAGTAAATGAATACTTAATGCAACATAATTATAAGTTGACATCTATTACATTTGCAGATGAAAATGAAAATCAAGTAAAATATTTTATTATTTGGTATAATCTACTTGCTTGTGCTTTATTTTAAAGTTATCAATTAAAAGTATACAATAAATTATTGTAAAAATTAACGAATTTAAATATTCATAATAAAGTACCACAGTTAAGTCATAATACATAATGGCATTTGCCATTTATATACCTAATAGTATTATGTTACATACATATTAGAATATATATGTATATTATTATTTAAACTAATTTTTTTGTGTATAATACCTGTATATCTTAATTTTATTTTGACATAATTATGCTCTGATTTTAGGATTTTGAAATCTGGGATGATGTTGGTCTGAATATTTCAAGACCACCTCATTTATTATCATTGTATAGAGATCGAGCTAAAAGTTACTTGAAATCAGATGTATCTTGTCAGAGTGAAAAATACAATTGCACAAATATTGCTACCCAGGTATGATTCTAGTCATTTGAATATAATTATTTACTTAACATATAGCTTTTTATAGATAGATGGAGACTACAGTGACTTAACAAAAATAATCTCTCAACTAGAAAAAGAAAATGAAAATCTTCTTTCTCAATTACAATTGTAAGTATTAAATGATTTTAATTTTGTAAATTTTTTGTAATTTAATAGAATGAAAGTTATTCTTATTTCAATAGGCTCAAATCAACTAAGGATTTATCTGATGTAACCCCTAAAATTTCTAAAGAAAAGTGGTTAAGGCCAGACAAAAGGAATAAACAAAAAGTTTTAAAAAATAGTGAATCCTCAGTTTTTTGTGATATGTTAATTAATAAATGTTGGCCTGATCAACAATTGCCATTGATGCATTTGGATGTTGATTTGGATATTTTATCTGATGATGGTGTTGAATTGAATTTATATCCAATACTACGAATTCTTGAAAATCAAAGGTTACGTGATCAAAATGATGAAAATATTTTAGAAGCCGAAAAACAAGAAGTATTATATACATTTATTTTTAACTATCGATTTATTAATAAAGTTATGTTTTTTTAATTATTAGGATTTTATTATTTTAAGTGTTCTCTTAATGCACATTCATCCAGATATATTAGAAAGAGAAAAAATCTTACATTCTCTTTTTAATATGAGAAAAAAACCTAATAAAAAAGAGAGAAGTTCAATTATAGGAGGTATTTATGATCATAATTAAATTAATCATTGATACCTACTTTTGATTTATTACTTATTTTATTTTAGGTTTATCTTGGTTCCTAAAATACTCAAATAGTGAATTTTTTGAAAAAGAATTATTGCCTCAATTATGGCATTTATTAACAGACAAATATGCCGAAAAAAGATTATTGGTTGCAGAGGCTTGTTCATGGTTTAGCCCTTTAATTAACGTATGTTTTTAATGTATAGTATCATTAACGTGACCATATTTTTTTTACTTCAAAGTGGGACAACTGAACATTTTAATAAGAAAGCCATATAATTTTACGTAAAATAACAATTTTCATTGAAAAAAAACTTGAATTGTTTAATCTTTATATAAAAAATGACAACAAAAAAACGCAGCTAATATAATATTAATCATATTAATAAATTTCTTTCTTTTCTTTCTTCTTTTAAATTTCTATATTTTTTGGATCCACAAAATCTGCTTTAAAATAGCCTGTTTGGTTTTTATGTATGAATGGAACTCTTGACATAATTTATTTTGATTGTGATTTGTGATCATTAAATACCTACCACAAGTTGACTTTTTAAAGTGGGACATTTTTAGGTTTTTTGGGGGACAGCGAGACACTGCTCGAAAGCGAGACGTATGGTCACGTTAAGTATCATACATATTTTTTATAGAACTGTGTTGTTTATTAAAAAATATTTAGTGTGAATCTAGGCAATCTTTACTCTCTGTATTGCAACAAATGTTGATTGAAGACACTGATGAATCTGTACGTGCAGCTACTATTAAAAGTATTGCAATCAATACTGTTTATATTTTTGATTCTGACAAATATGCTCAAGTAACTAATGTTAATTTTATATTGTTTATTTATACTATCAATCTAATGTGTTCTGCTTATATTAAAAATGTATCGGTTTACTGATGTATTATAAACAATTTTATAGATCGAAGAACTTCTTTTTGTTGGCCTAAAAGATAATTTAAAGTACATAGTTGAAATTACAATTGGAGTCTTATTGCCAGTTTTAGCTAAGTGGGCTTTTGACAAAGGCCGTTTACAATCAAACTGCTACTTGCGATTAATAAACTCTTTGACAACTCAAATTAAGGTTAATAATATAGGTTGTATAAAGTTTTCATTGATTTACTCAGTTGAATGTTTTATATTATTTAGACTCTTGATTCTCAAAAAAAATCACAAAAAACTGACCACTTAGAATCTAACTGCTGCTATATGGTTAATGCTATCCGTTCCATACTTCCATACTTAGTGCTATTTGTAGCATCTGCCCCTGAATGTATATCATTACAAAATGAAGACACACCAAGAGGAGAACTGAGTTAGTAAAATACAAATAATGTGTGGTTTTTAATGATTTATTTGACACTATTTTTTTTTTTTTAATATTTCAGGGACAGGTTTTGCTGATATATGTGTAGGTTTGTGTAATCCACAAATATTCTACAATGATCCAAATAATACAATTGGTAGAGTAATGTGTACTTTTGATGCTGTTGTTGAGGAAAATAAAATAACATGGCCTAGACTACAGTGGCTTTTTGAATGCATGTGCGATTTATTTTTTTATTGTGCTTAAACTAAATTTGTTTATGATAAACATTTAATTAATTTGTATACGATATTTAGGTTGCCTTGCTTAATAGAATCTTCATCTTTGGTATCAATTGAAAATCAAAAACTTTTGCAGTCGCTCATAGCATTATTTCAATCGTTTTGTTGTGGATTTGGCTCCAAATTCACACAGAACAAAGTATAACTTATTATATTATTTTTCATATTACACACTGATGAAAACCTATAATTAATATTTTTTTTAATAGGTAAAACCATTGGTTATAAAAAAGATACAAGATCTTGAAAAATCTTTAGGTAAAATTGGCAACGCCTTACCATCAATGACTCTTATATGTGTATACATGTGCTCAATCTTAGCTCCAATTGAGGTGAGTAAGAGATTAATAAATAATAAGCTTTTATCTTGTGTAATATTTTTATTATATTTTCTAGCGCGAAGAACATGAGTTGGAGGCAACTTTAAAAAAATATGTGTGCACATTACCATTGTGCGGTGTTCCTATCGATGTATTACACTTTACAGTCAGTCAACTAGCACTTAATCATCAACGTTTACATGAATTAATATTATCATCTCTCTGGGAAGGTATTGTAACTAAAACACTATGTAAAAACAATATTAACTTACTGATTTCATAGGTGTAATTAGTCAAAAAGAAACAGTTCGTTTTGCTGTGACTGAACTATTATCGTCTGTCATGCCATACTTGTCTGATATAAATATAACTAACCGAATTGTGCCAGCTCTCATTACTCTTTCAAACGATTCTAATTGGTTTGTTTACTAACTTAATAATTATTTAAAAATGTATTGAATTTCAATTGTATTTATATGATTTTAGTGATGTAAAAATAGCCTTAGTTCCAGTTATTGGACAACTGATGATGTCAACAAATAATAAAGATACTATTGAAAAATGTCGTTTTCAAATGAAAAGTCTTATGGATGATCGGACATTAAGTGATAGCATAGTATTTGCTACTGAACTCATAACAGCTTTTGGAAAATTGGCCCCCAAATCAGATCAAGTTTACAGAGAAGATGGTAAATAACAACAAAATGAAATGCTTACTATGCAATTTAATTTAAAATTAAAATCTTATAGTGATGATGGTACAGTTAAATATGTACTCTGGTGTAGCTGTAAGAACATCAGATATTACGAAAAAAATAGAATTGACTCGTGTATTGTTGGATGCGTTCAGTACAGTTCTATATGAATGTACTTTATCTCCAAGTGCAATCACGTCATCTCTTTTGCCTAGTTTAAGGTAATTTTAAAGCTAACTTTTAAATATTTAGTTTTAACACTATTTGCTATATTAAATCACATTATATTGCTTAGGTGTTTAGAAGAACTATGTAACGTAAATAATTTATCTCAAAAAGAATTATCTACTATGTTGATCAAAGAAGCCGAGTCTAGGTTACCATCACAATCTGAAACGTAATTCTATTATTTAACTATCTTTTATATAACTACACAATTTATTAATTCATTTGTATTTATTTAATAAAAGTGGTAGTAGTGTAACCCAAGACTTGAAACCTAAAATGGTCAAAATGTTTCAATCATCAAATATTGCCAAACAAACAATGTTTTGGAAGAAAAATAATCAATCTCAATAAGCATTATGTTATAATACTATGAAGACTTAAATGCTTGATTATTATTTGAAGAATTAGTGTATTAATCTCAAGCTATAAATATCAAAATAATTAAAATCAAGTAGTTCAAACTTTATCTATAAATTATATATTATGTAATGTTGTATTATGATAAAAAAAAAAAAGAAAACATGCGATAATTGTGATATTTTAAGACATTTATTTTATTTTTAATAATTATGCTATTATATTATTGTTAAATTATTGTTATTTATATAGGTATATATATATTTTTTATAAGTATTGACATATTTTTAATAAATATTAAATGCAGTTCAATACACACATTTTTACTTTTTATGAGTATATAAATATTAAATATATTTTAAAACTAATGGTAATTGACACAAAACATTTTAAAATATTGTATAATTATAAATTATAATCTATTTACTACAGGATTGTGTTGAATATAATATATTTTTTCATATAAAAAAGTATTCAATAACTAGTTATAAACTATTTAATTTCTTCAATTATTATAATTGAATCGTGAAGGTTATAAGGGTACATGTACATTTTTATATCTAGTTAAAAAAAAACTCCGTACTAACCATCTTTAAAATACTAGATAACATGATTAATTTTATATTTTATACATATCACACAAACAACTATCATGTTGAATTATAATGATTATTACATTTTTTTTAAACTGGAAAAAATAGTTGTAAACATGAGTATAAGTTTTGGTCACTCATTTTTAATTTTAAAATAATTTAAACATATATTTTCAAACTATTCAAAATTGGATAAGAGTATACTAAAAAAAAATTGTCTTTATTGTTTTAAAATACTTTTTTTTTTAATTGAAGTAATTATTATATATAATATAATAATACTGGTCTATAAAGACCATGACTCCAAGCCCTATAATGTAAACATAAAAACTAAATAATTAATAATTATTATATGGATATAAATTAATTAAAAATTTAGTCAGCCTTAAGGTAGTCTGTAAGAAGGATTTACTGAAGTTTTTATGAGACAAGAGGATTTATTTTAATTTTTTTTTTATCAATGACTCAAATTATTTTGAAGTAATATAATCACTGTGCGAAACATCTATTTTTCCAAGAGCTTGTCCCATTTGTATAGTTTGTCCAGCTTCCACATCGAAATTAAACCTTTTGGGTGCTTCAAATAATAAAACTACCGTTGATCCCATTCTGAACTCTCCAACTTCTTGTCCTATTGACCACTGAGTCGAGAAAGGACGGTCATGCTGATTAAAGTCTTTTCGGCGACATCGCTTATTGGTTTCCAGTCCCTTTAGATGCCATACACATAATGTAAATAATAGAATACACTAATTATGATTTTAATTTTTTTATTTACCTTATCAGAGTGTACTTTGATTGATCCTACATTTGTAGCACCGACAGCAGTCATTGAGAAAAACCCGTGTTCCCATTCTCCAATATATACTGCTCTCTCATTCAACACAAATAAATCTGGTAGTAAACGGGCTATTTTTGGATTGACACTTAATAATTCACCTACAAAAAAAATTTAAGTCGTACTCAATACATATTCAGATTTCAAAATTAAAAATGTTTCCAACATACCTTGAAAATGTCTTCGAAATTTAACAGTCCATTGAGCTGGCGAATGAAATCTATGATAATCTCCTGGAGCTAAATAAATCACAAGTTGGTATAATTCATTGTCTGGATTGTGCAATAACTTTGATTTATATTCATTCCAATGAGGATCAAATGGCTGACATTCATCATCATTTTTATCTTGTCGTTCAACAGACACAGTTTTTTCTTGTGTATCGTCTGATAATGTTACATCTTGTTTCTTAAATGATAGACTGAAAAAGCTTACACCTTGTGAGAGGAAGTTGAATATGAAATTGATGCAGTACAAGTGCATAGTGAGAAGACCGTAATGGTAAAACAGGAAAGTGGAATTAATGGACCAACCACTACAATTATTGGATGTAGAGTCTCGTTTCATCATATCACTTTTAGTTGCAGTAGTCACTGGTGAAGATTCTAAATTTGACGAAACTATATCTTCTTGCCAAGTTGGTGAACCTAAAAATGACTTGATAGTATACGTGACACCCTTAACTTGTTCAACTTGACAGGATGTAACACGTCCAACACTCACTATGGTGCCATCAGCAGGAGACACCTGTTAAAATTTATAATTGATTTAAATAATATATTAACAACATTACAAAATAACGTAAAAATCCAAAATTACGTTGAAACAACATAGTGTAGATCTTAAATGTTTAAAATAAATGGTAAATCTCTTACCATTGGCCTATCCAAGCATATTGGCCGAGCACCATCTTTTAAACGTCTAGCAAAAAATTCTCCTAAACTTTTGTAAGACTCCATAGGTAATTCAATTTCATGTACAATAACACCAAATAATTTGGAGTAAGCAGTATATAACCAATATCTCAATTGCCGAGGGATGTAACATCCTGAAATATAACCCCATAAACGTGACATTGCTCTTAATGGTATTGCTTTGTAAAATGATAGCTGAAAAATAATAACACCATAAAAATTAAATTGTTTATTAGAAATAAAACCTATAAAAAAATAAAATTTCAATAAAATGTATACAAATGTTTTAGTTATTTTTAGTAGCAGATCAGGTCATTTATAACTTAATATTACGTAATATGAAGGGGAAGAGAGGTATATTGTAAGTTTAACTCAAAATTAAAATGTTACCAGTCTAATTTGTCAATTCATGGTTATTTTTAAATTATAATTATTATTATGTTCAACATTACAATAATTTTTGTTCAGAATAAATGTATTGTCTACAGTTTATTAAGTATATTATGACATAGAGCAGAGGTTCCTATTTTTTTTTTTTTTTTTTTTAGTACCACCCATGTACCTATATTACGCATTTGTGTATCAATTATGCACCATTTATGACTAAAAATAGAACTGTTCAATATTTTTAACACATTTATATTAAAATATGGATAAGGCAATAAAAATTGCAATATTATAACGTTTTTAGATCGACTATAAATATTAAATAAATGACATTTTTAACCAATTGATAAACCGATTGACACATGTATGGGCTGGGCTACTTATTATTGTAATTATTGTATTTTTGGCTTTTTGTACCGGCCCGCCAAGCTAATTAATGTTTTGAAATATAAAATAAATTTTGAATTATAAAATAAAAAAATTATATAAATAAACATACATTTTTTCAAATAAATCTTAACTATTCTTAGTTATTTCTTAATTTCATAACCTATCTATTCCTAGATAGACAACAATTTTTTTTTTTTTTAGACAACACATTTCTAAAAATGTTGGCCCGCGATGCCAAAGCGTATATCAAATTTGGCCCGCCGTAAAAAAAGGTTGGAGACCCCTGTTCTAAATAATTGTTTATGTATATAATATATAAATTGTTTAGGACATCTAAGAAAAACAACTAAAACAAAAATAACAATATTTTTAACAAATAAAAAGTTAGTTTTGTATTATTTGAAAACACTGTTTTTTCAACTCTGGCTAAAATCCTATTAAGTAAAAATATTTGCTTCAGTCACTTTTTTAATCGATTATTCATAGTATAATTTAATATAGATTGTAGGTAGTATAAAAATTGCGATTAATGTAATCGCCATCATTATTACATCTCTAATAACAGTATTTATTTTATAAAGCAACTATAAGAATAATAGTACGTTAATAGTAAAATAATAATTGTCTTATTACATAAACATGGGATATTATATTATTATTATCTGACATATTTTAGATAGAAACTGATTATATTAACGAGCATTGTACTTCAAGATAAATAGACTTATTAATTTAACACTATAATTCATGTGATATTAATAAGTATATAGTCCATAACTTGACTATAATAATACACTCAAACTATTATAAAAATGTAATAATTATATTCATCTCATTTTTTTCTGACGAAAATGCAAATAGTTTTGTGTATTTCAAATACTTGTGTATGCAACAGTTATTTACCAACAAGTGTTATTTTGTCATTGTTTAATCAGTAGTGAGTAAACTTTTCATATCATAATGATATATTCCATTACAATTTTGGTCACTCAAAAAGAATTAAAAACTTCTAATTTGTTTTAAATGTTATTAAAAATATTTTGATGAAATTCTTTACCCTTAGATTCCGCGTGTAGATGGGTTGTTGTTCGTTTTCCGACTGTTGCTTGTTTAAACGACGCCATTGAAGTACAGCTAATAATGTCAATCCAACACCAGTGGGGATGGGATAAATCAAATTTGACCAGCTCCACCATCGTGAATTTTTTGCCGCTACTTCTTGAACACCGGCATCATTTCCGGTACCTAGATAAATAGTTTGTCAATCACATGAATAAAAAAATTAACAAAAAATAAAATCAATTACGGAAAAAAAAACAAACAAAATAGGCGAAGTTACACACAGGCGCACAAATATTGCGTACACATGTCAATTAATTCATAGCAGTATTGTATCCATAGTTCATCCATGACGCGTGTCCGCGTGTAAATGTTTAAATCAGACGTATAAAATTGATGCGCGCGAGCGCGCGTGTGGTGGCGTGATGGAAGAGGTTTGGAGTAAATCAGTCGGCGTAATGACCTTAATACTCATAATACTTAGCTAGCTATACCTACTAGTCATTTTTTCATCCACATTTTTAATATTTATCTAACTTTCGATGTCATAGTAAACTCGTCAATATTTTAAGCACCTTAGTTATATTTAATTTGATAGCAAAAGTTTAAAAATATCATCGACCGACTAATATTTTTAGTGCCTTAAAACATTTTCCCTCGAAAATTTAGTAACTAGCTCAATTGATTTTAATTGAATTGACCTTTGGTAAAAATATGTACGTATAGGTGCTTATAAATAATTGCAAAGATTATGCGATGGTGAATGGTACATATAATTTGTATACAGGTATAATACTCGTAGACTTATCAAAAATCGGAGTTGTTGAGACTTGAGATAGAATATGAGTTTAAGTTAGTCACATCACTTTTATTTAAATAATTGATTGTTCCCTGATTATTAAAAATATAAATACTGACTACATTTTAAAATTTTTTATATATATATACCTATATATGATTGACTTCCTACTGTTTAGTATGGCATTTATCGCAGTACTGTTGTAATCTCGGTTGTAATGTACTTATAAAAAATACATAATATGATGGTGCCTATATATAGATAAAAATAAGCGTTAATAGCTTAAATTTAAATATTTATGTTTCCTTAGGTTATACATACCTAATCATACCTAGGTATATTTGAAAGTTAACTTATAATATTGTTAACGTGTATAATATAAATAACTTATTTCTGATGTATACTATATACTATATACAGTGTATATAGTATACATCAGAAATAAGTTATTTTTAATTAGTCATTCATCAGACTATTTTACAATTTTATCTCGGATTTTATACATTTTTCTAAATTGTATAAGTATGTTAATAAAATAAATAAATTATATTTTTTCTTTACTTTTACAATATTATATAATTTATTAGCGTTATAGGAGTACCTAAACAAATAGATGCGAATAAAATTAATTTTGCATGTAGATTTTAATACATTATAAGGAGAAAGTCTATAACGTAACATTAAATGTCTAAAATTTAGTTTAAGGCCTTTAAACTTCAAGCCATATAAAATATTAACTATACATTTTTTTATTAGTTGATAAATAATATTTTAGATTCTGAGCGGAGCGATGAATGTATTGATTTTACAATACATATATTTTTTTTTGTGTACACAAGAACGTGTTGAAATAATGCTACAATTTCAAACTTTGGGGGTGGTTTCCGATAGAAAAATGAATCTAGTTGGTGCATCGGGGAGGTCATATTTTTATTCCCAATAGTTATCAAAAGCGCCAGGAAAAACCAAAAAAAAAATTAAGGAAAAACGGGAATTTTTACGCAAAACCAGTCTTCGACCAAATCGATTTTTTTATATGGTTGTAATTCAAAAACTAATCACTATATATACTTGAAATTTTCACCAAATGTTTATGTCAGTATTATCTATATACAGTTAAATTTTCAACATTTTTTGAAGTTTTTTGAGTTATTCATAGACCATAGAAATTTTCGATTTTTATGAGAAATTTTTTTTGAAGTGTCGATAACATTTTTGGATGACCAAAAAGTTTTGAAAATTTAATACAAAGTTCCTTATGAGTTGTTCTAACTGCAGTTAAAAAAAATTTAAAATCGCTAGTCACAATTTTTTTTTATAAGCGTTTATAGTTCAAGTTTTTACAAAATCTGTCGAAAACGCGAAAATTTGCAAGTAATTTTGAAGTTGAAAAATCATCAAATTGTTTGTGTTAATAACTAAGGATTAAAAATACAACACTAAGTTTTCCTTCGAGTAGCTTTAGAGAAAACTCGTAGCATAATTTTAGATCATTTTAGCACCAAATTTTAAGTGCGTTTGAATTCTAAATTTTTAGGAAATAGCGTAACGATAAGGATTTATCCTCAAACGATTTTAAATATTTGTTATTATTCAAAAAGTATAAGCCGTAGATACTTGAAAATTTTACCAGTTATTAAGATATGCGTTTTCTTTGCGTGATTTAAATTTCAAAATATTTTGAGCTATTTATAGACAACTGAAATTTTCAATTTTTCTGAAAATTTTTTTTTGAAGTGTCATTAAAATTTTTTTGGCCCAATCAAAATACATGAAAATTTAATAAAAATTCCTCATAAATCATTCTTATAGTGATTAAAAATTATAAGAATACATAGGCACAATTTTTTTTTATTAGCATTTGAAGTTCAAATATTGACAAAAATTTGTCAAAATCATGAATATTTGCAAATTATTTTGTAGGTATAATTCAAGAAAATTTTTGTATAAGTAGCTAAGAGTTGAAAATTTAATATAAGATTTTTCATAAGTTTAGCTTACATAAGTTATAAAAGAACTTAAATTTTGGTGTATTCAGGCCATTAAAACATATACCACCTTTTTCACCAATCATTAGAAATTACAAATCATCTCCGTTCAGAATCGTTTTTCGTATACAATGAAACTATCATTGGATTCAAATTTAACACTCCTATAATATATAATAATGATCCATACGGCACCTAATGTACAGCAGAGCGGTACCCACTTACCCACTTTTTTATGTATAGAAATATATTATATATTGCAATACATTAATTAATTACAAATAACTTATTAATAATTAAATTATGAATTAACTGAAATTAGTAATTCGTTAACTAAGGTACCAAAAATAAATTAACATATATTTGTGAATTATCTTCATGCACATGCAGTTATGGGCTCAATACAAATTTGTTAGAAAATAATAAGTTAAAAACACATATTTTTTATCTATTAAGTAGAGTTAAATTAACATATTATTTTAACTAAGACTTATACTTTTTATATCTTGCAATATATTTGAATACTAAACTTCGTTTTCTAGGTTGACTATTGCCTATTTACATTATGATTGAATTTCCATTTGATAAAAATAAACTTACATAAATATTGCTAAGTGTATTACAAGAGGACATTGAACTCGCGTGTATTGTCTTTGTTTCATAAACAGAGGGTTTATGGTTAATTCCACGGGGATATGAACGAAATAAATTTAATATTTGATGTAACTAGACATAAAAAATAAACAGTGAGTGTTCTTTATAGTCGCACCTAAAGGTTATAAGTTATAACGCACAGATTTGCAGCATTCAGTAAATAGTTGTATGTTATACATTTGTAAAAAACGTGCCAAACAACACATAATATATTCAGATTTAGCGTATACTCTATAGCTAAGCTACAAAAGTTCAAATCAATTTTAATTGCACATTACATAAGGAAATGTATGAAATCACACGTAGCAAAACAGTAGGTAATAATGATTTAGTGAAATTTGCATTAGATAAGACGGAACTGACGACTTCCTGAAGTATGCGAAAGTTGTTTTTTGATAGAGATTCGGAGTACACAAACATAAATAGAAGAGGTACTTCTTTAGGGGAACACGTGTTCTTAAAAGAGTTACTAATCTAAAATATCAGAGTAATGAAAACCTGTCGATATGACACCACCTCTTAAAGTTTGTTAATTTTTTTTTAAGTAGGTATTTAAATAGTACTAATTTATAAATAATATATGTTTTTTTTTATAATACAAATAGCATCATTATTATGATAAAATATTAGTCTATTTTTATAATTAAGTTCAACTAGTGTCGTATCATCGAAAGGGGGGTTAACCCCCCAGAAGTAAAACATGTAGATTATATAGCTTTTGTTGCCAATGTTTGTATACCATTACAGTATTTTACCTGTAAATGTATCTATGAATTGTAACTGCTATATGTATATAACTGCTGTAGTATTGTAGACCTATATTTTGTTTGTTTAATGGAAAATATTATTAAACTAGCACTTATAGTTATAAGAAATTGACAATTGTTCTTGTAGTTTATATTCGGTTGAAGATCAATAATTGATATCGAAAACTTCAATATTTATTAAAATTTAATTTTAAATGTTTTATTATTAACCTTAACAAAATTTTTAAAAGTCGTAAGCGAAATTACTAATTATTATTATTATATATTTATTAATTATTGCTTATTGGTTAAAATAAATAAGTGAAAGAACAAATAAATAATACCTAACAAATATCGAAATAAATAATTAAAATTTTAATTTTAATTTTCTAGGATTTTTTTTCAAATATGACGTAAGGTGTTTAAATTTTACTATAATATTAATTAACAACTTTATTTATTGGTAATATTTTTTATTACACTTGGAACTAATAGGAAGAAATATGTTTTATAGATATATTCATATAACAATGAGTAATGACTATTATGATTTTAAATAACCAAATATTTCTATGGCATGTATAATGTAGATAATCAAACATGCGACTTCTAAGTATTAATCAATATCCAATTAGAAACGACGAATACGTGGTTCCACCAAGTTTATTTTATTATACTCTATGATAGGTGGATATATTTAGTAGTCTATAAATTTATTTATATAATTAAGAAAACAACACCGAAGTATACACTAAACATATTATTACATAGTACCTACTTCATAGTTCATATAAAATCACATATTCGTCAAATTCTATACAATATCTATTATAATTTATCAATTTACTTATTTCTTTAAGATATATCAACACAGAATACTATAAGCTAGTTAAAAAAAATATGAATAATTATAATTTTATATGAGACACGAGTTGTCAATACACAGAATAATATTAAGGTTCTACTGGTTTCAGCATACAATTAGAAATCATGTAAAATTAAATACGCGTATTATAAATTTTGTTTAATGTTTAAGGATCTAGTTAAAAAAAAGATATTTAAATAATGAATTATAATTGCTAAAATAATAAAATAAGTAAATAAACTAAATGATATGGGTTTTAGATATACCAACAATATATTATTACATAATAAAAGTAATTTGATAATTTTATTTATCTTGAAGTTCGCATATAAATTACACTATTTAATAATTTAAAAATATTAATTTTGCATGAAAATAGTAAACATTATGATTAACTAATTGATTGGTGTAATTATTTGTTACAGTTTTTTTTTTTTTTTTTAAAATAATTGGAAGATAGCAACTGTTAAATGAAATTAACCAGTTTGATAAATTGTATCCAATTTTGCTAACCTATTAATTTCTTTATAAAAAACAAAAATTATACATTATGTAAGCATAATATATTATGAGTATTTTTTGTATTCATTCCCATAGTATACTTTTAATTCGTTATTTATATTTTTAATTAATTCTTGGATAAAAATAATTAATATAAGTTGCTAATTTTTGACAATGATGTATGAATGTTATAAAAGATAATAATATGATCTATAACTTTTATTTAAATTATCAATACATTTATATGATTAGGCAATAATAGTGATATAATTTATGTGTATTAAATATTTAACTGATAATATATTAAAATAAAACATTTAGTTTAAAATTACAAAATGTTTTTATAGGTACTCAATTATTATAATTTGTTATTTTGGTTTAAATAACTTGTATAATACAAATGTATTTTGTGATATGATACTAAATTTAGGATTCAAAATTATAATAATTAATCACCTTTTATTTTAATCAAAATATATTACACACATTAAAATCTTTAAGACTATAAAACTAAATATGTTCACAACTACATTGATTTAGGTATTATTTGCTACTCTTCTTAAAATGTTAAGTAATGAATAATTAATGAAACTTAATAGGAGCGTATGAATGTATGATGGTATTTAATATTTATTAACTACCATAGAAAACATCATAAATTAATACATTAATTGTATATATTTTTTTTTAATTTAAAAATTGGTTTTTATAAATAAAATAAAAGATTGTTATAAACTATTTCTATAGAATGTAATTGAATAATTAATACTTCATATTGTAATATAACACTTATATTTAATACCAAAACACATATAAGCAATTATACAAAATCAAAAATAATTATTAGAGTTAAATTAAGTTGTAATGTTTTATTTTTATCCGTCTTTATATTAATAATGTTTAAGGATCTCATCTTAGAAATGTCCAACAAAATCTCATAGTCTTAAACTAGATATATTAGTTTGTCATATGTGCCATATATATATGTTGTAATAATATATTCAAATTAGACACCAAAAATTGAATTTTTTTCATGAAGTTTAAATAATGAATGGCATAAATAAAAATGGGAAGTAACTTGTGCAATTAAAATATTTTTTCCTAATAAATTTAAGGACACAAAACATTTGTTCTTATAATTAATGTTAATAATTCATTTAAATAAAACTAAAGTAATATAAATAGATTTATGTTCCAAGCATGGATATTTTTCTTGCATTAAAAATAAATCAAATTAATTTGCCTGCATAAGATAGTATTGCAGTTGATAGTTAATGATAAATTTTCTTACAGAGGATTTAAAAATTAAATTAAATGAAAAAATTATTGAATTAATTTTATTTTAATAAAACAAAGAATATATAAATATTTTAATAAATTATCCTTAGGTATGATCTTCTCTAAGTTTGAACTTGAAATTACCTTTTAAATATTAATTTGTATGCCATATTCTAATAATACAAGTGGAATATTAACTTTTAGTTTACTTTCCACAAAATGTATTTAATTTTAATAAATTATTTTTAAGGAAAAACTATGTTGTGTTACATAATTTTTGGATAATATACTAATATACATGTTCATACTGCAAGGTGCCCAAGTAGGTCTCACGATAAGTTCTTAGAAAAACTAACTTTATTAATTTTTACATAATATATTTAAGGAGATTTGATTCTGATTATTTCTGTCTTAGTCTAACACATGTGGAATTTAGATGTGATTTTTGCCTAACGTACAAATTATTCTAATAAAGCAATAATAATTCTGAAAACAAATTTAGATCTGTTGATAAATTTACTTGAGAATGACTTTACCACATTTATGATATAATTTTATCACCTTAAGGCTTAAATCCAAAATAAGTAAAAATTAAAAATTTGTCATGCATTTTTTTGAAGAAATTAGAGTTGAAAAATAAAAATTTTGGGAAAGTCGATCTTAAGTAAGACTTAATGACTAAACTAAATATGTTTTCAGAATAATTATGAACATATTACTAAATAAAATTGCACATTTAGTAATGAACACGTTTAAATGTTGATGTTCAGTATGTGTTAGATAAAGACTGAAACAGTCAGTATCAAATCCTTTTAATTAAAAATCTTATTAGTAATCAGTAGAATATTCTAGTTCTTAGAAAACTGAAAAATATTAATTTATATAAAATGTATAGACAAAACTTATTTTTAAATTCCTTAATAATAAATATAAAACATCAAAATTTTAAAAATATTCAATAAGACAATTTATTGATGTTTTATTTACTTTAAGAATGTATAAAAAATGTATTATACTTTTTTAGTTCCTGCTCTAAGCTTGATATAAAAACATATTAAAATGCATACTGTCTATGTCACATTTTTTTTCATTTTATATTTTTCAAAGAACTAATTTGTGTTGTGTATTTATCACTATTATTATTTTTTTTTTATGTTAATAAATTATAACTAAATTAATATAGTGACAGCATAACAATTTGAATTTATATTTTATCAGTAAGTAATTGTCGAGGTAATTGTGAAACAATTCTAGAATATTCTAACTTAGTGCTAAATACTAATAACATTTGATTAAATAGTTAAAAGTCATAGGTAGGTAATTTAACAAATTATTATTAAGTTTTAACTAAAAATTTCAATAAGTAGGTGTCAAATGTACATTGTTGTTGAATAGGTAGGTCACTGTAATCAATGAGTTAATTTTAATTCAATTATGAAAGTGTACAACAACAACAACAACAAAAAAAACTAGAGTAGAGATGGTCTAATTTTTTGGTATAAATACATAATAATAATAATAATAATATTACAAGTTTAGGATTACAAAATGTATGTATTATTTTTTAAAAAACAGAGAAATTTTTACTTTTAGCCTACTAAAATACAAACTTAATCTAATCTGTAACTAAAAACTTATCTCAAAGTTGATGAAAAGTGTTATCAGATCAAATCAAAATAAAAAAAATCAACATGTAAAATCAATACATTCAATGCTCTACTTTGCAAGATTTAAGTTTAGAACTAATGGATTAAACAATAGTATCTATTTAAAAAACCAAAACTCCTTATGTACTTACAAATATTTAAATATACCTAGGTATTGAATCTTAAAATTCAAAATAAATAATTCAACAAACTAACAGTAATAAATATTATATTTTACCACAATTCTCTATTAATTAAATACATAACATGTGAGTGAATTGTTGTAGTACTTATTTTCACATAAAATTGAAAAAAAAAATATTTAGGTAATATCTACTTAAAAAGGTTAAAAATTAAATTAAATAAATCTTAAAGTACTAAATTTATAAAATGTCTGTTCTTTGAATATGAAAAAAAACTGTACTCACTTAACTCAACCAAAGGATAAACAATATTATCCATTAAATTCTTTCAACTTATTATCACTACCTACATGAAGTATTGTAAAATATTTGTATAAAATTAAATAGATTAAGAATTCTGTCACTTGTCAGAGTCAAACTAACATAAGTAATTAAATTTAAACATGCGATGCATGCGTGTTCAATAATATATCACACAAATCATCAATACATTTATCACTAACCATAATTTTTCCTCAGCGACCTTTGGTATTCAACGGTGCGCAGTGAAGTGGGGTGATGTAGCAGCCTCTTCGTTGTCTTCAGGCTCCTTCCAAACATTTTGTGTGACAGGCAAAATATTATATTGTACAATTAAGAACACGAATGTCACAAATTATACAAAACACAAAAGTCCACCATACTCCATCGAGACTCATATCACAATCAAATTATCCAAAAGGAATAAGGCTTATGATTTATGATAATGTACGATTTCTTGGAAACTGTAAAGGCTGATGTAAACGGTAATCAATAATATAGATAAGAAACAACAAAAAAAAAAAAATTATATTTGTTATCAATCATATGTTTATTGTATCACAATAGTGGTAGCCAAGGAGGTTATAAATGGTTTTCGTGGTTTATTTTTTTCTCTTGAAATCACATTATAATATTTTATGAACAATAAATACATTTATACAATAGTGGGTCCAAATTTGGTTATTTTTAATAATTAATTTTACACGTTAACCCAAAAATATTAGGTTACCTCGTGTTTGCTTATGAATAATATATATATTGATTAATCGTGTGATAAACAGCAATTAATTATTTTATTTTATTTTTGTGATAAATTAATAATATAAAAGACGGCGTGTGAAGGTACTATAGTTAAAGATGTAGTAAAATCATATTGCATACGAGTCTGCAATGAAGTAGGTACCACATTTTATGTCTTTTTTTTTTTGAAACCATTACCAGGGGTAACCAGGTAACCAGGGTAACAGTAACATAACAAAACACTTTTCGACTCTGTGTGCCAAGCACAATTAAAGATTATAATTATAATTAATTATAATATTTATAATATCTAAATTAATTAAGTATATTTTTAATCGTGGTGCCAAGTCAGATAATTTCCCGTAATTTTTAGGTAAAGCAATTTCGGTAACGCTTTTCGAATCTATGTGCCAAAGAAAAGACATAAAATGTCAAAAACAAAATTTTCGTAATAATGAAAAAGATTAAACTATTTACGCATTAACTCATTTACATATTCATACCCATGTGTGTTTATATTTATACCTATATAATATATATGTATATAAGGTATGGGTGAAAAATAAACTAATAACTAATAATTATCGATATTTAAATTAATACCTAAATATATAAAATGTTAAGTTTATACATCAATAATTTAACACAAATATTATGACTTAGGTAAGTACATAAATTTAAAAATGTTTATATTTACATACCTAATAATTTGTAACGCAAATGTCATTAGTACAAAAATATTTTGAAATTTCTTGTATTTTTGTCAATAATAACAATAAACTTTTTTTGACAAAATATTTTTCTAATATCTTATGGTAAAATTTAACCTTCACGAGTATTCAAATTAATACACACAAAATATATGCATAGCACGCGTGCATTAATAAATACATAAACATGAGCGCCCATAAGTAACATTTTAGGGGGGGGGGGGTCAAAATAAAAAAATTCTCAAATGTAAGGTAATAAAGATAATAATAATATTATAGTAATATTTATTGAGCTAGGTACAAGTTTTAAATATATTTTTTCCAGGGGGGGCTCTTGCCCTATCTAGCCCCTCCCAATGGCCGCCCATGTACATAAATAATTAATAATGTAAGTATTTGAGAATACCCTTTATAGTTGCTATTATATAATAGAATGGCTATACCCAAGGTGATGGATATATTTTATAGGTATGTCGGTATATACTATATTATACCAATCCATGTTTGGCTATATCTATATTATAGTCGTAACGATTTATGATCTATCAGTACCTATTTAATTTGGCTAAAGTTCACTTTACCAACCCCCTCACGATTTTCAATTTTTTTTCAGATGACTTGTTTTTTATGCTTAAAACGATGATGTAAATTTTTTTCCCGGAAACTATTATTTTAGAAGTTAAAGCCTTTCAAAGTTAACGATTTCACGTTTATGCGCATGCGCGTAATGCTATTTGTCTGCCACGCGCAACGCCTATAACAATTTTTAGGCCTACCCAAGGTGGTTTTGCACAGCAAATCGGGGGATATTTTCGTTTTTAAATGTCTGAGCGAGCGTAGCAAACGAGTGGCCCCGCTCAGTGACTCGGTGCGACAAAAATGCAATTTTCTTAACCCTGTGGCCCACTTGGGGAGGTGTTGCATAGCAAATCGGGGGATAAATTATTATTGCACCATCGTTTAAAACAGGTTAGAATACGTGAGTACAAAAAAATAACAAAAATGGTCCTACGCGCGGTGTTATAGTGTGTTGCGCGCATGCGCATAGGTAAACGTAAAATCGCAATCTTTGGAAGGCTATAACTTCTAAAATAATAGTTTCCGGGGGAAAAAAACCAAGTCTTTAAAAAAAAAAAAATTGAAAATTCGTGAGGGGGTTGATAAAGTGGATTTGTTCCTTTAATTATAATAAAATAATAACTACACATTTAACTTCAGGTCTTATTAGTTATTGCATTGAAAAGTGTTCCAATACTGAGCCTTTTATAGTATAATCTTTGCCCCACAAGTACACAACTAGGTATATTATAATACAGTAGAAACTCGATTTACCGTCAGTTTCTGTTATCCGTCATCGGTCACAGTCAAAAAAAAAGTTTATATGTAATGCGATAGCGATAAAATCGTCGCGGTACCTAACGCAACGACTATCATACATTCATACGTATAAAAATGTGCGAATTGCGCAGTCTGAACTTAAACTCGTTAGAAAACAAGTTTATAACTGTGATGAATCTGGACTCTTACAAACCTAAAACCTAAAATATATACGTTTATACGTTTATTGAAAAATTGTTTTATATTTCTGTTAACCGTCATTATCCTGAGTTTCTACTGTATATCTCTTAAAAAACATCACTGACCGGCTGGTATCGATTTGGTTCCCGAGCTCCAAGCCCACGTGCCGAATTGATTCCTATTTGAAAAAGGTATTTTATTAAGTTAAGCCGAATTGGTTCCCGTTTAATTACGCATATTTCCCTTCTCAGTTTTACAGGCTTAGGACTGTCAACTTAAAAGTAGGTTTGGTTAAAAATGTGTGTTATAAAAAAAAATAACATAATATATACAATTTTAAATTGTTGATTTGGAAGTCAAATATAGTCATCAGTAGATCTACTGTTAGTAGATTTAGGTACAAAATACAAATAATTAAATATAATAAATAGGTACAATTATTTAAAATCGTTGATTTGCAAATTTGAAGCAAACTTTCTTAAAGTATTCAATTCGCGTAAGCTTCTCATTAATGTACTCAGTCATACAATTTTTTAAGTATTTGTTTATTTTTCTTGTTTGCTATAGTAAGTTTTCTAATATTATTACTTCGAAATTTAATAAAATTTAATGTCTGAATACTGTTTAAAGTCTCCATAAAATAAAATATATTAAGATGGATAATTTGCCAAGCCCAATATATAAAATATACATTGCCATTTAATTTTTTATTATACTATAGACTATAGAGTGTAGCCGTGTAGGTACATTTACATTTTATACTATCTAATTTATATTTTGTACCAATTATTAAAAATTAAAAATTATCTGTACACTGTACACAAACGGGAATCAATTCGGCTCAACTTAATAAAATACCTTTTTTAAACGGGAACCAATTCGGTTACTCCCCACTGACCTTTTTAGGTAGGTACCGTAACTCGTAAGAAGTAGCCATGTTGACCAAACTCCATTATAAAATTATAAAAGACATAAATTCTTTAATTACTAACGTGAATACGTGATATTCAATGATCTCTTTAAGAATCCATTTTGTTGTTTAAACCGAAAATAATAAAGATAACTTCAAACACGGGAAGCAATTCATTACCATTTTTGTTCTAACAAATTTAGAAATAAATCTTTAATTCTATTCATATTAATTAAATATCAAACAATATTATTGATGAATTAACTAATCGCTTAAATGTTATAGGTACATATAACTAATAACTATACAAGGTGTATCAGATAGAACTGACTAAAAAAAAAAAAAAAAATGATGCTAATTAAACGTACAACAAAAATTGTGAAAATTATATAATTAATAAATATACGCATTTTTAATATTTTCAGAGAAGTTATAACGCTCTAAATTAATTTATGCAAAAAATATTGATATTTTAAAAAATTCTAAAAAATAAACCAATTGATTTAGATAAATATTTTTACCATCAAAATTTTTCTTTTAATTAAATTTACAAATAGGCTATTTTGAATTTTTCCAATAAAAATTTAATCAAATTTAAATTTTTTTATTTTAACTATTAAAAAATAAAAATATATATTTTTTATATTGTACGTGTAGCGCAAATGTCTCTTAATAATAAACAAACAAAAAAAAAAAAACAAAAAAATAAAAAAAATATTAATAAGAACAAAAGTTATTCTAAAAGCCAGTTATATCTGTTACACCTTGTATATTCTCCCAATTGGTCTACACATCAACAACATAATTTTGTAATTATTCGATATAAATATATAATATAATTTACAAATATTCACATGTAAAAACATGAAGCACATTCTACAATAATATTATACATTATTACATTATTAATGATCAAAACAATAGTTGAGCTTATAGGTTTTACTGATATTCTTAGTCTATACAGTTTTCAGAACTGTAACATTTTTTTTGTTTTCTCACTTTAATACATATATTAATATATTGTTAATATACCTGATAATCCTGACTTTTTCTTATTTTTTTAATAAGAAAGAAGATGAAAGTTAAAAAAGCATCTGAGTCAAATTATTGGTCAATCTTTTTTGGCCATTCAGTGGGAAATGCAAATTACTTTGATAATTTTATTTTTCTATACTAATAGAAAAGAATATCACATATACTGTATACATAACATAATCTTCTGCAGTTAGTTCTTATAGTTTTTTTGGAAGGTTTTCTATGCCATATTTATTAATAATTTAAAAATTGTTCTTTGTATAAATTATAATTATTTTTTTTATGTAATGTTTATTTTTAAGCAAAGTATATTTGAAAACTTTGATTAATTTTGAACTATTAATATTAATAAATAAAAACTGAAAACAATTTATTTGTAATAATATTTCTTATAATTTAAACTTTGACTAAAGCTTTTCCTATGTTTTCTCCATTCAGCATACCAATAAAAGCTTGTGGTAAACTTTCAAATCCTTGAACGATGTACTCTGGGTAAATAAGTTTGCCCTTTTGCAAAAAAAAAAAAAATACAGTATAAGTAATAAAAAATATAGTTTATCTAGGATTAATAAATATTAAGAATCATAGAAAAGCTTACTTCTTTTATTAGATTTAAATTACGTTCAATACCACTTTGCCATTTATCTGCCCATCTACTAACAATAAAACCTTCAATTTTTAGCTGCTTAAAAACTATGGCTGGTTGCAACATTGACACTAAAAAAAAAAAAATGTACCTTTAAATGTTCATACAATAATAATTTAATGTAATTTTCTATAATGGTATGCAATAAAATATAAAACGTTAACATATAGACTATAGAATTTAAATGTAATTAATACCTTTTGGTAAATTTTTTGGATTAGTATTATATGATGAAATTGAACCGCAAACCGCAACACGACCAAAACTTTTCATTCTATAGATAACCGCACTACTGAAATCGCCTCCAACCTACAATTTAATTATTATGAATAATCAATAAATATATTTAACGTTTAAAAACAAATAATTTTTCACTAAAAAATTAACAATTTCGTGTAAAATTAAAAGTAGTAATATAACAATAAAAATAATTTTAGATACACCTAGAAAATATTAAATATTACCTATACATTATGTCAGGCAAGAAATGATAGATTTTCACTAGCCTCATTGACTTTATCATTGAAATATTTTTTAATTAAAAAGTAGAGTAAATTGAATTTAGTAAGTTAGTGAATAGTGAGAAATTGATGCGGACAGTTTCGGTAAGAGATATAAAACAATTGACATTGTTCAATAATATAAGAGGACCCGTATCGGAATCGATTAATTTATCCAAAAAAACACAAGATTTATGAACAATAAAAATTATAAACTGTAACGATAAGATCTATAAGCTTAACTAAAGGTACAAGACTGTAAATAGTAGGTACCAATTGGCTATTTCATATTTGAATTATGCTATGATAATATTATATTTAGGATGCTTACATAATGCATATAATACTGTTAAGCTATTTATTATAATACCTATTAAATAACACGTCATAACTTATTACTCATATTATAATAATTATGGTTTATACAATTTTACTTTTAAATTAAAATAAGGAACGTTTTATCTACTATTTTATATTTAATTGATAGTTATATCCGAGATAAAAGGCTTATTTAAAGTAAGTTATATTTTAAACACTTACATTGTCAAAGTAACAGTCTACACCATGTGGAGCAGCCTCGAGAAGAGCTGCATTGACATTTTTTGTTTTATAATTAAACGCTGCATCAAATTTAAGAACTTCTTTCAGCCATTTAACCTTATGGTCAGAACCCGCAAATCCAATTACATAGCAGCCTATATTCTTGGCAATCTGTGCCACGTGCATACCCACAGCTCCAGCTGCAGCACTTATGACAACAGTTTCCCCTGGTTTTGGATCGCAAATATTTAAAAATCCAAATAAGGCTGTATTGCTAAAATATAATTTTTAAACATTTTTACAGTATGATTTTTTTTATTACAATGATTTATCATTACTATCGAATTTTAGTATTATATGACATAACTGCATATCTACATAGAAGTGAACTATAAACAATACAATAGTATTTAACAAGGGCATTCGTAAAATTTTTAAGTTTGGGAAAATAATTTCACAACACATGTTCTTATTGTACATATCTATGTATCATAGCCGGAATTCGTTTTGAAAGCAGGGGTTAAATATTTAAAGACCAAAAAGAAGAGCAGTTTTAAAAGAAATATGGAGTTACTTAATTAATTAGTTAGTTAATTCACTGTGAAAAATGAACGATCTGGTATATTTTTTGGGGAGGGGGCCTATGGTCCTCTATATACATATACAGGGTGATTTTTTTATCGTTGAACACTTTGTATACTTAGTATAGATTTAAACTTAAAAGTCACCCTGTATATAATTTGTATTAAAGTATTTGATACTGTAATAATTGCAATAACTTAACTAATATTACAACATAAGACATAAGTATAGGTACAATGAATTCAAAAGTATTTAGTCGCGTTATGTTAATTATACGTTATACAGTTATAGAATGATATACTATCCAATATCCAAAATTCACATTTAATTGTTAAAATTAAAAATTAAAATAATGTCACAAAAAACATTGATTAATAGACGTTTATAATGCTTACCTACATTATATTTGTTACTATTATAGACTATATAGTACAATAATAATTATAAAACAACCGTAATATAAGTACCTATAGGCATGATAATATTACGAGTTATTAGGTATATAATCAAATATAAAAACAACTATTGCATTGGCAAAATATTTAAATAAAATATAAATTATAATTACCCTGGCATTCCAAGTACTCCAAGACCAAGCGAAGGAGATAAATTTCCAAAATCAGGGAGTACATAAAATGATGGCATAACGTCCTTCTCTAATATACTGGGATTGATGATACTATATGTCCTCCAGCCAGTAGAACAGAATACTATTTGGCCAACTTTGTAATCTTGATTATTTGATTTGATAATTCTAAATAAATAAGTGAAAAATAACCATAAGCGCATAACTTGGAAAGGGCTTGGTGTGGCTTATTTGAACCTCAAGGCTCAAATGAATGCAAAGTCACAACTATATTAGCATAATATATTCTTTTTGGGTAGGTAGGTAAAATAGTTTAATAGAAGTGTTAATATTTATATATTATAATACGTAGTTGAATTAAATTCTTGGTGTTTAATAAATCATAATCGATTATAATATATCTAATTAGACTTCACTATTTTTAGTGCTCAATAAAATTCCATTTTTAAATTTATATTATGTTTGTGTAGCTTGAATCAATTTTGATGAACTTGTAATTATTATTTTTAATATCACATTCACTTCTTACATGATTTTTGACTACAATTATAAGTTAGAAGTTTATAACTATCATTAAATAATATTCTGATAGGCAATCGATTATAGGTACTAAACGAGTTTTTTGTTGATAAAATAAATTGTTGACAGACGGCATCCAGAATAAATTATATCTTAATTATTGGATGAAAAAGTTTTAACATAATGATTAATGATAATATTATTACCTACTTATATAAATAGGTTAGAGCGTGAGGTTAGGTAGATCATATTTTACATTAATATTACTTGTAAAAAATAATAAAATGTATTTATAGTTTATCGTTAGAACAATTAAAAGGCTATCAATTATACAATGTATTTAATCAATACAAATTTAGATTATAGTTTATTAATGAAAAACTGCAGAAAGAAGCGTATTAATATAGTTATGTATAGATTATTACTTCTTTTAAGTCACAAGAGAATAACATAATATATTAAAATAAAGCTTAGTACTAAAAAAATTAAAATAAGTCGTAACGATGTTTTGAAAACAGAAAAAGGTTTTGAGTTCTAATACCATAGAATAAAACTGTATTTCTTTTAATATGATAGATAATTATAATGATTTATATAAGTACTTTATTAAATTTTAATTCATTATTAGAAAATAAAAAATAAAGGTAAATTTAAAAATATTATAATAAATAAATGGGTGACTTTTATTTTTTATTTAGCCGAAAATTGTATATTTAATCCGAGAAGTTTCATTTTGAATATTGAATATGTAGGTAGGAATCCATAAAAAATAAATGTACATTTACTTTTAATTGTATATCATATAATAATAATTAATTATAGTTTACATATGTTTAATACTATAAATAATATTATAATAACGACGAAACGTATAGTATTATAGTAATAAAATTAATAATATAAACAATTTTAAATCAACATTTTTTACTAATGTAAAATCTTATAGAATACAAATAAGTAAATATGTAATGTGATTCCATAGGTATTCAAATATTTTATGATAAAATTGAAACGTTTACATTTTATAAATTCGTTCCTGCCTAAATAAGTATCACGAAAATAATGTTAGTTCGAAAAAATTAAATAATAAGTGTTTTGTTATCATTACGGTATTACAGGTACGTGTAAAATACTAAGTAAATATTTATTTTTCATAAAATACTATTGTACAAACATATAATCATCACATATAAACGATTAAAGTGTAATAATTTTAATATATAATAATATATTGGTTATTGGTTATTTATATTTGAAGACTTACTTGGCTATTTGAGTACCCATAACAGTTGTTCCAGGAGACACATGATTTGAATAAGGTCTACAAAAATTTTAAATATTATCTATATTTGTGTCAGAAATGAATTTAAAGGTAATCAATATATACAATATAATAATAATATTATTATTATTACCTGATATATGGATCGACACTGAGCCAAATTGCTTCAACTAAAATTTCTAAAAAAATTGAAAAAAAGAATAATAGGTCATTATTGATTTGTTTAAAGTCAATATTTTCAACAATAGATGCAATTGCGGTTTGTGCAAATTAATATATATATATATTTTACCTCCTTTATTTAATTCATCCAGCTCTTCTTCTACTAGTTTAAAATTGTCCTCCGTTGGTTCACCACTAAATGGTTTTTCTAAAATAAATTTTTTTGCAATGACCATTTTTATTAACTATTTCGAACAAAAAAAATAAATAAAAAAAAATAAAAAAATAAGTAGATATAATAGAATAATGTTTAACAGCTGTGTCCGTTTATTAACTCGTTTTTAAACTGAATTAAAAATTAGTTGTTTATTAACAACATTACGAATATCATTCTTAGTTCATTAAGCTGACCTTCATGAATGTCAATGATAATTTATTGATAAAGAATGAAATATTAATCTAATATCATTGTTATTAGATTTAGTTTAATTATAACGATTTGGTCTGTGGCATAGGCAGTGTTCGTCAATTTTATTGGGTTTTTAAACTATATGAATATATATATTATATACATATTTTGCGCTAGTAAATTGATCACAAATTAATTAAATCCTATATATTGATTGAGCCAGGAAAATATTCACTATAATATTTTTAGATATTTTATTTTGTTTTAATTAAATATATATATATATAAATAACAACTTCAAGTGTAATATTTCTAAACTGTTATTAATCGTTATCACTTATAATAGACAATAGTTATAACTTAATTACTTAATGGGTATACATGAATTAATACGTCATAAGTCAATATCAAAAACCATAACCTAACTTGTTAAAAATTACATCTTATTAAAACTAAAAAAAAAAAAAAAAAATGAAAATGAAAATACCAAGGTAACATATTATAAAATAAATTTTAATTAATATATTTAATAAACTCGTGATTTCTGACACAATTAACATATTATACCCTTTGTAGTTACTTTAGTCTTAAACCAGATTTAATAAACTAAATCAGCGGTTCCCAAACTGTGATGTGGTAACAATAAAAATATTTATATTTAGTCATAATACTAATTGCGTATACAGATTATTTTTAATAAAAACCACGCGAGTTGCTTACTCATACGAGCAGTGTGAATATTTTTTCGGATTACATTTTTATCCTTTGAGTCTAATATATTCAAATCATCAAAATGTAAAATTAGGAGTGCGTTTTTATTATGCCAGTGTTCGTCCGCCAAAACGCAAGCTGGCCGGCGTTTTCCGCCGCGGATTAAAACGCAGCGTATTACGTCCGTAGTGTACTAGGTACTCTGATATAAACCAACGCATTTTCGATACGACGGAAAACGCCGTGTATAGTCTCGGCCTTATATTTGTGTCCGCAATTCGTATATTACCTTTTTAGATTTCGTCCGCAACTCACATGGTTTTTGTCCCTTTGTCCGCAATTCGGAAATACCGAATATTTATATATTTAAATTCTATAAATTTGTTATTTATTTATTCATGGGAGGCTCAATTATTTTTTTTTATTTTTAGGGTCGCGTAAACTAAAAAAGTTTAGGAAACTTTGAACTAAATAATATAAACATCAGCATTTAGTTCTTATACAAGAAATATATACCTACTATACATGTATCAAATGGGCATACATTATTATATAGGTAATATATATATCATATAAATGTGTATGTAAGTAACTCTATAGTATAAATTAATTACAAAAGTTCAAAAGTTAAAAAAAATCTTTTTAAAAGGTTTATATATTATATTGTAATGTAACAATGGAATGTAAATAAATGTCAAAGAATAAAATAGGCTATATTCACTTTAAACCTATTAACAAAACGTCGAGAAATTGTTATATTATAAATGAGTACCAATAAAATATTTTCCTGAATTCCTCGTAAACCCTGTAAGCTGTTTTTTAATAAAAAAAAATTGGTACTAGTAGAAACACCCAACAATTTTTTATGAATTTTATAGTGTAATCTATTATTTTATATTATTAGCAAATTTTCATCTCGGAAGGAGTCGATAACATAAATTGATAAGATTTAAAAAATTGAAAGATTGATTGAATGGAATAGCTTTAATACAATAATTTGTTCATAGTGATATAATAATCTGGGAGAAATAAAAATGTGATTGGTGAATCTATTTAAAAAATCTAATTGTCGACTAGATTCACAAAAACTAAATTACAAATTTAAATTTAATAATTATGAATGTTAATACATTATGTTATTTTTAAACACGCACATACACCAAACTCGTATACGCACACATATTATACATACATTAAACAGTTATTTAATTTTTGAATATACAATATTAGCTGCTTCGGTATTATCCTCACTCTTCCAATTATATAAAATTAAATCCGAACGGTAAACTAAGTGTGATGTATTCTACATTTATATATTATTATTTTACAAATTATTAAAGTTAATATGTATCAAATTATTAAAAATGTTATTGTTGTTTAATAAAAAATTTACGTATGAAGTCAAACCCAACAATTATTGATTCCTACCAAAAAGAATAAATAAGAATTTGCGCAGTACATAATATATGTTTTATAAATAATGGTTTTAATAGCTTAACATAATATTTGTACAACATTGAAAAAAAAAATAATTCAAAATTTGTTTTTCGTATTTTTCACAGTGTAAAATTCATGCCATCATTTCACAAGCCTACTATACATATTAAAAAAACGTCACTACAGTATCGTATAGAACTATAAAAATATAGGTACAAAATCTCTGAATTTAATGTCAAAAAATATGAAATACGGTTTTTTTGAAAAAATCACATTATGTACGATACTTGGTGAAGGAATAAATTTTCAAGGTACCACATAAATGATCTAATTCGTTGCTTAATTGTGATACGTACATAAAAATGGAAAAAATGTCAAATTTATATTTCATGTGCGGTTCACAGCCACTTGTTGACGTTTTTTCTAAAAAAAAAAACTAGTTTTTCGTCTTTTTTACAGTGTAAAATTCATGCCATCATTTCACAAACACACTATACCCATTAAAAATACGTTGCAATATATAAAATACACTTTAAGTTGGGTTTATTATTTATTATACTTTGATAATTTTTGCAAATTATGAATCTTGATAGAATAATTTTAATTATAATATTACATTAAATCATAAAAATAATTAAAACATCTTCAAAATAACTATAGCTAGCTTTTGCTTGGGTTAAAATGAGAAATGTTAGTTTTATGTTTATTACTGATTGGTAGTTTGTTCTGGCATATTGTCCTTTGCTGTAAAATGTGTTTATCTCAATCTAATGTATTATGTTTTAAATTTGTTGTACTCAGATGAATCTGGAATTCACAGAAGACAATCGACGTGTGCTTCCACGTTGGTGCTTCAATTGTCAAGAGGCATCTACACATTTGCTTGGATCGTTTATCCTTCATTTTTTGATATACGTGCGCCATGGCGATTCCAGTGATGTTCGTCGAAAATTTGAAGTTTCGTGGACAGTTATGACATAAATTTAATGAGAATGTCGGTCAAAAAAATTCATTACCAATCATTGACTGCTCATAGTTGATATTTAATGCTAAAGGTAAGTTTATAGGTTTTGTAGGTGTTGAAATATTAAATACCTATGAAAAGTGTCAGCTGTTAATGGTGAGACAACGATCCACATAGTTGGCATTTTTATTGTGGTCATCCAGTTTATCTGACTCGTAACTGATGAATTTTATTAAATTTTGAACTTAAAATGCTTAAAGAGGAAATGTTTAATTTCATTTTGTTTAAAATACAATATTATAAACTAGATTTAATTTATTATCAAAAACCACTTTCAAAGATAATAATCGAAGTATTTTAACTGCTTATTGTATATATACAACGTATAAAATACATACAAATAAAAATACTAATCATTGTAAAATGAATACATTCCTCGTCTTACTTACAACTTCTAAGTTAAAAGCTAAAAAAACAGTTGATGTTCTTATCTTTAAGTTTGGTAGATAATAGATCAGTTTTCTTTGACTTGTCTGAAAGACCAAGCCCATCAGAATAAATCTTGAAACTGCTAAATGCAAATTTGCTTTGTATTATGTTAATGTTTGAAAATGATTAATGGTAAATGCAAATGTTATATTTCATAGAAACGAGTAGCTTTCTTAGTAGGTACCTGTCTACATTTATCGTTAACAATGTGGAAGTACCTAACTGTTAAATGAAAAGGATGAGACTTATCGGTTTGTTGTTTATTGGCAAGATAATCATCTGAAATCATGTTTCGATGTATAGCAAATATGGTACCTATCTGTTTTAAACACGTCTACCGGCAGTACATCGGAACATTTTCGGGTGAGTCGTTTACCGTTTTTTTATTGTAATTAATATATTAATAATTATAGACACACTTCTTTTTATAGCTATGTCGAATAATACATTGAATAACATGGGAGGTACCAGTTTCCACAAAAAGAGTAAGTACCTTATTGTACTTTTACCTTTTACACTAATAATAGTTTTCACCAAATGAAATATTGACTAAAGTAATGAATAATAGTCAATTATAAATGTTAATAAGATCATTTCTTTTTTTTTAAATAATTATAAAGAAAATACATATATTACATTTTAACGCATACCTATTTATTTATTTTTTTAAAATTTTATTTGTGAAGAAAATTATAAGTTGTATAATTATTAATGTTTTAAATTAAAAAACCTATTATCTATTGAATTTTTTAAAAAATTGTATTTTTTATAGTATATATTCGATTAAAATCACAAATTGATATTATTATTACCTAATATTATTCATTCTAGTAATATAATTAAATAAAAATGATTTAATTAACATTTATAATACATTGTTTTTAAGCATTATATATTTATATATATAATATATATATATATATATATATATTTAGTCTCATAAATAACTTACTATTATATAACAATTGATCGTATTTTTAATGGTGTATAGAAATACTTTGGTTGAAATATGGTCAATCTTATTTGGTTGAAAAGGGAAAGGTACTTTTTTGGTGGAAACGTGTTATAAACGTGCCCAAAATTATTGATATTATTAAAATAATAGTGATTTAATAGATAAAAAACTTTGTACATATTCTCTGGTCACCGACAGACCAGTGAAAACGGATAGCGTGTGGATCAACATTTAGGTAATCATTTTATATTTTTATCAGTGTACTTATCAAATTATTAAACAATCTATATTAAATTTATTGGTTTCAAATTTTCAATACATACACAATACAATAATATTTTATGAAAAAAATCAAACTTAATTTTTACAAAAAAAATTTACAATAACTGTATAGGAAAATAGGAAATGCTTAAATCATTAATGGTAATAATATAATCATTATATTTATATACTTAAAAAGTAACATACAAAGTTACATACACATTTAAAAAGGTACCACGATACCGACAATATATTAATTAAAGTTAAGATGGCGTTCCGGAGTTTTATTCCCAAGACAAGCGATGGTACGTCAGGGTAAGTATAATTGCCCGCAATAGGAGGGAACAGTTATCTAGGGGTTCTTGAAAAATTTCCATTTGTTGAAACATTAATTATTCTGAGCGTTAACATCAATAAAAATAATTAATTATTTATTTATATTATATTATATAATAATATACGTAGCGTTAACCGAATTCAAATTACAATATGATTATACTCATAAACTCGTATTTTTGATAGCTTTTCGATTTGAAACTTTAAACTTTTAAGAACCATAAAAAATGAGCCATGTATAATATAAAATTATAATTTTTATGTTCGATTTTCTATTCAAGTGCGGCTATACGAAATTTTTAGGCTAGTTTAATAGTCCAAAATGTATTTCCTTAACAAAACAAATCCACGCACGTGTATAAAAAGTTGCACCGAGAACATATAAATCGCGAACATATATTATGGCTGAGGACATATATTATGTTGTTCCAATACGTCGTTATTTGTAGAATTGGTATAACCAACTACCCCGCATCCGCACCGCATCGGTGTCGTGATCCGATCGCCAGTCAGGACAACGACATTCTTCAAAACTGATTGGTCGCTGGGAAGTTGACCGAAATCGATATCGGATGAACAATGACCGACGAACGGTTTTCGGTCAGCGCGTGGTCCAAGACTGGTGGTATGATGTCCCTGTTGACGGTGAGTGGTATATAATATGACCCGTTTGCGTGCAGTGCGAATATCGGCACCTCTTGCCTGTCCTCGGTGCAGTCGGATGATTCTTTTCGGCGCCGTTTCTTCGCGGGTGCATAATAATCGGCCAGGTCTTCACCACTGTTTTCGGCGCTGAACCGCTGTTTGATGTCGGTCTTAAACTTATACATAGACCCGCTAGATGAATACGAGTCCGTTGTGAACGACATGCTGCACCGCTCCGCTAAGGTCTGCAGGATGAACATAAAAAAAAAAAAAAAAAACGATTATGTATGATGCGATTGTCGTTGCGAACAATATACACAGTGCTGGATCTAAATTTCAGAAGAATGAAGTGCGCAACTACTAATTCTGGAGTCCGATTTAAAAATAATTGCTATTTATCAGTGACATAATAATTATAAAGCAAAAATTATATTTATTTTTTGTATTTGATTTAAGTAATAATGAATTTAAAAAAAGAAATTATTTTTACGGGAAACATCATGGGCCAAAATCCGTTTCATTAAACTGAGCCTGATTAAATTGAATCATTAACTGTCCAGTGCATAGAATAATAAACGGGCGTGGGTAATTTCTTAAAATAATTTCAAGACCATTGTTCAATCTTCTTAGTAATCTATCACTTTACAAAGTTAGAAAATTTATAAGATGTCAACCCGAGGTCCTTCAAATAAATTTTGCGTCAAAGCGTATAGGACCATTTCATCTCCTTTACCCTTTTTAAATCCGGCACTGAATATACAATAAATATTAAATATATTATTGTGCGCGTAAAGCCACACACACCTGATCATATGACGTATTGACTGACGTTTGAGATTTTGAGTTTTTGGAAGAATTTTTTTGTTGACCACTCTCATCGTAAGCTCCATCCCCGTCCAGATATGTTAACACGTTTGTGTTGAATTTGTTCACTTCTAGTATAATCTCTTGTTTCATCACGTCGTGGATCACTTGTTTCCCTGCAGCAATGAGATGAAATTATCATTTATTTCATTAATAATTTAATAATTAAAATATGAATACTGAGTAGAACAATGGCACATACCTTTGACGATTTGAGCACAATGTTGTTGCAAGTGGTTGATGAGCGACAAACATAATCCATGGTTGGGAGGATACCCGTGTCCCTCGACGAGATACTGCATGGTCTCGGTTAGGCATTCTAAAAACCCCATTTTGTACTGGTCTGCCATTAAAATGGAGTTTTCGGGTTCTACAGGAGTAGAATTTTCGGATTTTTCAATTTCCACTGGTTCTTTGGGTTCCTTTGTACTACGTGGTGGTGGCGGCTGATTTCCGACTATATATAACATGTATAAGAAATATAAATGTGTTTGCTTCATTCAATGTACCTATGTCCTACATCATATATTCTGTTCTAAAAACATAAAATCCTTACCCGTTGAGGAAACGTTTGATTGGAGATACTTCATGTGTTTGATAGCCATTTCAATTATTTCGGTTTTTTCAACTCGGCCTCGACCTTTTTTCATGTATTCAGCTGGTATGAGCCGTGACAGATCAGCTAGGCAATTATTCATTCGATCGCGTCGCCGTTTTTCTATTATACGATGTGACATTGGGTCCTGCATAACAAGAAACAAAGAAACATTATCATTGTAATGTTTGTTTATATTTTTCGTTAATATATAATATTATGACGAAACGTTTCGTGTACGGAGAAATCGGTTTTTTTTTTCATACGAAATCGTCCCAAGTGATTTAAATATGACGGCAATTTGAATTGATTATGATCACGTTTTTAACATTACAAGAAACGTATTAATAACGTCATCATATATAAGAACACCACGTGATGAGCAAACGTCTTGATCGGGGGCGATCACGTTGTCACGCTGCTGTTTATTTGTAAGTAGAATAGGATCGTATTATAATATGCCAATAATCGAGTTTTTCGGAACAACGTGATCGGGACAGGTTGTTAAAAAAAATATACGGGTCATGGAGGTTGATGATATGTATGATAAACGTTCAATACCTGTGGTATGATTAACGAATCGACGGCAAACGTTAATTAAAAATTTGGATATGCATATTGTATAAGTACACTATAAATGATAAAATATATATATGTGTACTGCATATTTTTATAAGGTCATTTTGTGTTTAAAGGGTCGTAAAATATAGTACTTAGGTAGTAATCTTAATTATTTAATATACCACTTTAGTATAATTACTAATGGAAAATTAAAAAATATATTTATAAATGATTATATATCAATATAAATTAATGAATATAATATATATCTTTAAATTAACTGATTTTACTTAAAATTTTAAAATTCAATAGAATAGATGCAATAATTTATAAGTTAATTTTAAAGTTGACCTTAATTTTATAATAAAACAATGTAATTCATATATTGCTTATTATTGTATATGTTTTATGTTAATAACTATAAGCTATTATACCTATTATTCATGATGAATTATTCGTTGTTTTCATAATGACATTAAACAACAACTTAACATAATGTCCATGAATCACATTGTATTATATGATAGGTACCTTAAAATATAGCTTGTACTATACAAAAAGTTTAATTATTGGTAGTAAAGATCTTATAAATCTTAGGTTCAAATATTTATCTTGAATTATATAAAAAAACAAATTAACTCTATTTAATAAAATTTAATAATTTACACGTGATAATTACATTTTATTATTTTAATACTTATTTAATACCACTAATATCTTTATCAAAGCATATTTATCAAAAATTAAAGTTATGTTTTGAAAAATAATTATACATACCTACCTAGGTAAATTAAAGAATAATTTTTATGAAAACATTTCAATAATTTGATAAACAGTTTATCGAAATTAATTGTATTAATTAATTATAGTGGATAAAGATTAATTAACGATTTCTCAAATATCAATTAATATACACAAGACGAAACAAATATTTAAGTTACGAAATACACTTTTTTTTTACATAATCTGTATGCATTAGGTTAGGTAACAAACAAACACGTGCTATACATTTATATTTAATTAAAATTTTTTATTGGTTTTTCAATAAATTCCTATTTACAAGTACCTAAGTAGATGTATTTGATTCTAAGGTTTAACACAAAATAAATATTTATTCAGAACTTAAGGAAAATAATAGATTTCAGTTTAAATAAAGTTATTCTGTATTGTACCTATATAGAGTAGTAATTGGCGAAGTATAATGACGTTAAAGCACTTGTCGATAGTGATATTTATATTAAAATAATATAATTTTATATATAATATATATGAATATAATCTGATTATATTAAGTTCTCTGAAACAATTATTATATCTGTGACAATTTGTCAATGGTTAATCCTATTACCTATGATTATTAAACTATTTTTTTTTAAATTTAAATTTGAATATTTTTTTATACTGTAGTATACTTAAGGAGGTATCAAAGAAAATAATGCTAGAAGTTAAGTAAAAATGTATATAATGGGTTTATACTCCTCTTAATTCTAATTAAGTTATTTCTATAGTTAATCCTTTATATTTTAAGTTTATTATTTTAAGCTGTCGACTTTATAGGATTAACTGTTACACGTACCTATAATTGTGTACCTACCTACCTAAATTCATTTTTTTTTGTTTAATATATAAATTTCACATGTGTATTATTATCCACTTATTAGTTATTTGTCATCATAATAATACAATGTTCGAGTTGCATCTATATATTATTATACATTTATATAGCACTGCTACCAAATTATGTTACGAATTCTTAACACTCTTAGGTATAATTATATACTGTTATATGAATATCACGCAAAAAACTTTAAATTAAAAGTTTTGCAAATATAAATAAAATAATTGTTTGTTAACACTTGCAATCGAGCGTTTTCGTCGTGTTTACATTTACAATTTATAATAATTATACATTATAATGTCGTATAATATATGATGGATATGATATAGTAATAACTATTTTTTTTTGGGATTTTTTTATAGTAGCTATGTAATACGAACAACGTCTACAGCTGATAACCACGCATTCAAGTGTTGTAGACAAACGATGGTAAATGACTGTATCGTTTATAATATCTGCTATGACTATAGGGCCGTATAGTATAAGCTATATAATATTATTTTGATGTCGATTATGACATCGTGTACCTACTACTCATTAATTATAAATAGTAGGTATTTATAGTCAATTCCACGGCTTATAGAAAACCATTGATTTAATAAATATATATATTTACACGGTGATGTCGAATGATCAACCAATCCCCATCATGTTGTTAAATTGTATAGCATAAATACCCATTTTGACAATAATCTATGAACATTTGTTACTTTAAACATATTTACATACACTTGCAATATGAATATTGAGTATGTAATATATTTTGAAAATAAAACGATTCACACATGGGGAAAACTATTCATATAGGACTAGATGGTTTTATAGGTGTAAAGAATATATCAATAGATAAACAGCCAATAAATATAAGAATGTTTCAAACGGTTTAAACATCATCACGTGAGCATAATAGAACAAATATTATACCTATCACATTTTATATTGCATGCAATGATAAAGAGAAAAACATCTTAACTCCAGTCTATTATATATATATATTTTAATATCGGTATACAATTACATGAATCATAGCATGTTAGTTGACATAAAAATTTTAACTGAGGAGGAAATTTTAAATTTTTCTCAATTTTTTGGGATAAAGAAATTCTGTGTTGTGTAAGAATTAAGAACATAAAATATATAATATATAATATAGATATCATACTATTACAATAAATAATTAATACAGTATTAGAAACTAATATAATTAGTTAACGGCGATGCCCCTATTTCCCTCTATGCAAATAGACAATTAGCGGCAGTCTAATAAAATATATTTATTAAGTGTACCTATTCAAGTATAGATACAGATACTTATTCTAAAAAGTTTTAAAATACGCATTTAAATATTTAGAAATAACAGTATTTGAGGATATATTGTAATATACCTACTTTAAATAAGTATTTATAAATAGGTAATTTCAAATTTTTATCAAATTAAATTATTTTAGTATCTTCATGTTTTAGGTATATAATATTACAACATAACATTAATTTTATTGAGCATTTTACACCATTTTTTTATTGTAACTATAAATTACTCGTTTATTTTTTTGGTTATAGTTTTTGATAGTGGGTAGCTATATTATTATTATTTAAAGTCTCATAAATATATGTTATAATAATATAGGTGCTTCTATTTTATATAATCAGATTTTTTTATTTTATGTTATTGAATTGAAAATAGAAAAGATATTTGAAAATTAATACTTATTTGATATTAAATATAATATAATATACCTAATATAATATAAGAAAAAGAAAGTAATTATTAAAATACTTAGTTCAAGCACTTTTTCAAAAGCATTTAAAATATATATTTAAGTGTTTTACCCCTGTTTTTACAGTATTTAAATGCATTCACTTAATTACGTATATTATTTTACTAAAGTAGGTACTTTACAATATTGTTAGGTAAAGGAGTCAACTTTTAACTTCCCTTTTAAAAGCGTTGTCATAGAATATTGGAGAGATTTTCAAAGCATCACACGTTCCGATTAAATAGAATTTTTCTAATAATCATTTCCTGGTTGTTTTGTATTGGGTCATTACATGTTCAAATTTCGATTTATATATTAAAATTGACATTAAACCTAACCTAATTGAAAATATGGTTAAGTATATGGTCATTATAGAAGAAAAAATTGAGGTGAACATGGTTATCCGTATATGACCTATACATCTGCATACACACACACACACACACACACACACACACACACACATACCTCTTTGCTGATATTCTTCGCCTGATTTCGGTGCTGTCCAGTTCTTTCGGTGAGCTGCTGCATTTCTCCTTCGAGGTTATTACATTGTTCAGCGTTCATGTGCGGTGCCATTTGCATCGTAACGGCGGCATGTGATTTTCCGGACAGTCTGTCCTTCATGGCGTTATCGTGGTGCGTTATTATCATGTCCGACACCATCGGCACCTGTGGAAACATCGACCATCAAGCAAAACTACGATAATATACGGATGCAGAAATGTATCAAGTATCGTAAGTTCTTTAGTGGTTTATCGACGATTACCGTTATATACTCAGATGTCAAATTTCATCAAAATTTCATCGAGTCTTCGCGCGAGGTCACTTATATATTTTTTTAAAATCAGTTATCATTGTTAATTTTATTGTTATGATTACTAAAACACCCGCAGAAAAAAAACAACAAGAATGAATAACTTGTAATGATGCATTCTAGCACCCAACCAGTTCATGGGATTACATTTCGGTGATCATGAATGTTTAAATTTATTATTATTCAAAACATATTTTGTATTAAAAATAAATAGAATTTTAGTCATATAGAGTAGTTCAATACAAAATATCTGTATGCAAACGTGGGCATCAATTAACTTCTAACTTAACTGGAATTAATTATTTTAATTACCTAACTAGCTTACCTTTAAAGCTACATGGGACATAGTTTTGTAAATGTGGTGTTCTGAAAATCGGTAAACCAGTAGTGTACTAGTGTGATGGGGATGAAAGGAAACCCTAATCCTAACGTCATGTCTAACGACGAGTTGTTTGAAAATCTTTAAAAAAAAAAAACGTATCAAATATGGAAAACCACTCACCAAATGACTGGTTTAGTTATTTTTTGTGTAATCCAAAACACTCGCAGTGAACACCACCAGGACCGCGGTAGAGACGATAACTAATAATATATTGTAATATTATTCGGCAGGTGAAACAATAGGTACACTGTGTGCGTTACGAGAAACGATAAAAAACAAATTCACATCAAAAACGAAAATGTAATACTTAAAAACAAACACCAATTAGTTATAAATTTGGCGGGTAGATCGAAAACCCGCGTAAAATTTCCGGTATCGCGCACGACGGCAGTTGGCGTAACGACGACGACAAGTAGGAAATAAAATAGCACACGTATTTCCACTGCGCGCAATGACAACAGCAACGATTTAATAATTATTATAATAGTCGTGTTTTATGACCGCACTCGGACAATAGTAATATTATTGTTATTATTGGTTACAGATGTAGACTCCGGGACGCCGTGGCGAAACTCGACGGCGGCAGTAGAGGTACACCGCCGAAAGACAGACAACAACAACAACAATAATAATATTGTATCAGAGAAAAAAAAAAAAAAAACGATAAAAAAACAATGTGTCGAGTAAACGCGGCAAAACGGTTTTCGAACGACTGCACGGGACGCGGCGTTAACGCACAATACGCACGACCGCGACGTCGGCTCGTACACAGATTAACGGCGAGCCGTCGTTCATCAGTCGGGACCGGTAGCGCGCCGCCTTGCGTGTCGCGACGCGCGTTCAAAGCTGCTTCGGAACCGGCGGCGGCGGCAGTGTTGCCACCGATCTGTCGCGTGCCTCGGTCGCCCGCCCGCTGCAGTTACGCGACGGGCACACACGTGCAGCCGTCCTGCAGGCCGCCGTCGCCGCCTTATCGTTTTCTATAAATATATTATAATATATATATATTATTAATATTACCTATTATAAAAAATTAATAGTTATTTTTCTCGTCGTCGGGTGTGAACGCTCCTCACTCGCAGCTCACGTGGTGCACTCGGACGATATTCAAATATCTCGACATTTTATCAACGACAATAATATTATAATAATACCGTACGGTACACCGTGCGCGCACTACGGTCGCGGTTAGTAGGTAGATACCCACATGAACGGTGGTCGATCGCGCTGCCGACTAGCACATTGCTCCGAACGTGACAGCGTCGCCGTGTGCCCGGCTAACGCGTGTCGCGTGATCGTGTTACGTTACGTACGTTATACGATGGCAACGTGCTATTATTATTATTATTATTATTAATATTATTATTATTGTTATAAGTATTGTAATTACGCGTATTTATTATAATATTATTATGATAAAACTATAAAAGCCTGTTGTTTTAAGGGACTGATGTTGATAAATGCGTAAAACACACGTGACGGATTCCGAACGAGGTTCGTTACGCGATTTTAAATAATACACTATTACGAGCACGGAGCAACTCATTCCGAATTTCAGCCCCCGGGGTGTAATAGTAGCGACATACCAGGTATAGCAGACTGAGGGTTGGTTTAAAGCGATTCTTACTCTGTATGGATCGTGGGCGGATTACGTGTGCGATGACTTATAACTCGTACGGTTGTCTCGCGATACAATATATTACCTATACATTATGTATTATAAAGGTAGGCAGCGATTTATCAATATATAGATTAGAGAAGAATTTACAAAACAAGTAGGCTAATGATCGAAATATCATATTGTTTAAAACACGACATAACATATTAAATTCATTTTAATTTTTTATATTATTATACCTTATATAATATGTACCTATCTAATATAATATCGATGTATGCAATCGATATAAAAATACCTATTACCTATTACACGTAACTCGAGCTACAGCTATTAAGTGCATTTTTTAAATGTCCGCACCTTTAATGTACACTGTTATAACTTATATCAATGAAATAAATCAAACTTAGGGAAGCAAGGTAAACAGGGGCAAGGTAGGTACAAAAGTGGCATCTGGCGCTCTATATGACTAATGGCTATATTGAATACTACCACTTCACAATAACCAAAACTTCAAATATAATAAGGAAGTTTAATATTATCATTATTATATATTTTGTAATTTGTATAGCATATATGGTAGAATAGTTGCGTTTAAAAAAACAATTTACAATTTTCTATAATCTATAATCTATTATCTATGATGTATTGATATGTATAATACAATAATAATAATTTATAACAATAATATGATATGATCGATACGTCATCGCTCATTAAGTTCACCATAAACTATTAAGTAATATTAAATTACATGCGTGTTTTAAAAATATATTTTATAATGTCCTGATAAAAAAATACTCTTATAGTTTGTTAGCAAAGAACATAAAAAATGTTGTCTATCTAGGTACTATAATATTATAATATTATATATAATAATATACGAAGTAAACAATTAACATACAAAATTGAAAAAAAAAACAAGCTTAATTAAATATTACTAATTGTCAAATTCTCAGAAATATATACTATAGCTATTAGAGTTTTAAAATTATACTTTTATAGGTAGATAATAGTTAGGTACTAGTTATGTAAATAAATATATTATGGCATTAATTAATTCTGAATTTCTATCATGTATACGTTTTGTGTATATATGATATCAAATTTAGTAACATTTTATTACAATTGTGTTACAATTTAGTTACTAATTATAGTTCTTTGTCTATATTAAGACAAAGAAACATTTTAAGATTATTATATAATTTTATTTTTAAAACACAAATATATTATTGTTAAATGTATTCGATATACATATATATAAGTATATAACTATTACAATATAAAACATCGGCAGAAGCAATGATATGATTATATTATATAATATATACTTTTCACCGAAATCCTCCCTCATTACTATTTTGTAATTAAAAAAAAAAACGTTTTGGCTAAATATTTTACATGGAATTATCGTAAATTGGTGTGACTACTTTTGAATTTGCTTGGCAACCGATCAAGTTTAAAATTGAAAATAATATGAGATGGGCTGTAGAAATATACAGCCCCTCTGTCATCTAAATTTTGAATTTCATTATAGTTTGTTCACCCAATAGTTATAACATATAATTAGTGTGAGTTTGTCTGACCTATTTTGAAAACTTCAGTTGACCCCATGAATGTCTGAATATAGTCAACAAAATGTGAATTAAAATTAAAATTTTAAAAATACTGTTTTTAGTTTTTATTGTAAATTGGTAAGAGATAGGATAAACTTGATGTTCGTAATTACTTTATGAATTATATGTTTTGGATTTATTAAAAACACTCAGTTTAAAATCTTTAAAAATCAATCCAACTAATATAAGCTAAGTTTATGTGGAAAATGGTAGGTATAATATTTATTTTAAAATGTATTTAATATTTATATCGTAATAATTTTCCTAAGTTCCACGTTTAAATAATATGGATAGGTAGAACTCAAATGTAAAATGTTTTTATTCTATTTTTTTTTTTTATATGAATTAGTAAATATAGGCGATAAGTAGGCGTTTAGAACTATTTCGTAAGTATTTCTCGCATTTACCAAAAATAATTTTCGAGAAGTTTCTCATATGAAACCAGTTTGTCTTACTTAAAAAAAAATATAAAACTTAGTTTAGTTTAATCAAATTCATAAGTTTGTGTTAATATTTTTTAATACCTACTTAGCCTCGCTTGAAAACATGTTCACTATAGATCTGATTATTTGTGTTTTTATTATTTTTTATGTGTTCATAAACAGTTGTTATTATTTACGAATTTTTTTCGTGAGTGTAATAGTGTAGAGCTTGAGCATAGCAATATACCTAGTACACATCATACTCGTGTTTATAATAATCCGTTAGTGTATTGTGTACTGTTGTGTACCTACTTGTGTATGTCTTAAAAAAATCATATTTTGATGGTTTAGACAAAATTTTTGTTTGATAAAATCAGTACATCTACTATTCATCTTCGAGGCTTAAAAACAAAATGATAGTGAATGTTCCTATATATTTGCACACAGCACAAAATATGTTAGAAATCGGAATAGGATTTTAATTATGACTAACAACGAAAACGATTTAGGTTTATTATTTGTATTGGGTGGTGGTAGACCTAAGCTGAACAGATTATAAACGAATTAAACAATAAAGATATAAACTATAAGACAGTATTTAAGTTATTTATTTATACGAGCTTAAGTGTATAATATTTGTATTATACTAGTATGTGACAAAATATTGTCACATATTTATATTTACCTATAAACTGTTAATATAATAATTATATGTTTGACTATAGTGTATTGGTATACCACATAAAGTATTTAATTATTTTGTAATAACTGTGTTAGGTTACTCACTTGACTATCGAAGGACTTACTAAACAAACAAAAAGCCGTAAATATTATAGTAAATAGGTCGTTGTACTGTTTTCTCGTTATACTTTGATTGTACCTGTTCAACATAATATGTGTGTATACACTATACAATATTACGCAGAGCGCTGGCTTAATAAAATGTAACTATGATGATGCTAAAATTGGTATTCATCATCAATTATTATTTCATAGCATTTTTACTGTTGAGACATTATTGAGTTCCAAAATTGTACACTAATATAATTATATAATATGTCAAAGTACCTACTATGTTTTTGTAGATCTCATACATCTAAATATATTTATTGAAACTACAGCGTACAATTAAGCGTATTAATTAACATAAATTATATCTCTTTCTTTCTTTATTATTTTTTTTTTTATTTTTGATAATAAAAAATTTCCCTAGTAAATTAGTATTTATAATGTAGATACCTAAGTATTGAATATAAAATATTACAATCTAAAAATTATCATAACTTTTGTAATATATAAAATATCTTAAAATACAAATGTTCATATTATTATAATTTCCTTAGGTACCTAATAACAACACATAATGTGTTGTTATTAACTTTAATTGATTCTGGTGAACCTCAAATTTTGTACGTTGTATAATGTTGTGTACAGTATATTATCAAAGAAAAGCGTTATTATTTAACGAAAATAACACAATAATAGTTAGTCCTCGTTTTACAGGGTAATATTGAGTCATCTTAAATTAATATTATTATTGATAATATAGTTGTTGTTTTATTATTATTATTTATTTAAATGATGGTAACACCATTTACGTCTAAGCATCCTAGATAATTAAATAATATGGATAAGAACAATTCATTTTAAAACAAACATTTAACTATTATCATATTGTAAGTAAAATTATAAAATATTTTATTTAATACATAGAGCGGCTTGTTATACTCTTACGTGTGTAGTAAAATATATTGTGAATAATGGAGTTACATAATGTACAGTGTATTTTAACACCCGTGAAAAAAATACTTATACTTATACTTCAGAGTACAAACTACATGTAAAGGAAATTTAAGATTATAACAAGTTTTGAATGGTAGAAACTTACTCATTGTCAATAATATTATGTTTAGTAGATTATTTTACACTTTCCAGTAAATTATTTTCATATTTAATATGTGTAGGTACTTATATTATATTTATAATATCTAGTTAGGTAGTGCAATACTGTTATAAATTGGTGATCTACCAAAAACAACATCCATACGCATTTTCTTATTTTACCTATGATATCCATACATATTATAAATATCATCATAGAAATAATAAAATAACAATATTTTTTTACAATAAATGTTCAATATAATACAATCAAACATGATGCGTTATCACGATCTCTTGTCATTATATATTAATATTACCAATATATTATGTACAGAAAATATTTTTAAAAAATAAGAAAGAGGAATTCAAAGTTTTTTCATAAACCCTTTATTCTGCGAATTTTAATTACTGCGGTCATATTATAATATTATAGGTAATAGCCTAGGTAGGTAACCATTATTTTGTTGCTCTGGTTCACGCGTTACATGTGCCACGTTCACGTGATGAGTTAACGTACGAATTCCACCGGCAGTAAAATAAAAAAAATATATATATATTATAGTATTGCATTCAATGATATTATCGTATATCGTATTAATAAACATAGTGTTTAGAAGGAAATGTAACATATAATTTAAATTTATATACAGTGTGTATCATGAAGAATAGACATATTTAAATATAAAAGTGTCAAATCTTTAAGATATACTCTGTATGATACTATTATACTTTATAGTTTATATCATACCTATATTATATTAAATAACACAGTGATATATTACTACTAATAATAATTATGATAATTGGTAAAACAATAACGCCTCGCCGCTTTGCTTATGCCCACGTAGTCACGTGTGTAAATAACACATTATAGATATCTATACCGTACAAGTATAATATTATGATACAATAGTATTAAATTATGCGCATGATATTATAATGAACGCGTAAAAATGCATAATGTCCGTCCGGTTATTATATAATTTATACGCGATCACGAGATTGCAGTCGTGTCTGTCTGCATAGGCCATGTAGGGGCGATGTTTTAATATAGATAGGTTGGCAGATGCCAATGACTGATTTTCGATTGATACAATTATTTATTATTATGCATTGAATACGAGTATGTAACTTAATATACGTTTAACATACAGAAAAGATAACTTTTTACCCTGCAGCAATATTATAATTTCTATCGACCCACCACCTCGGCCAATCATAAAATTATATCCGTGTAAATATTTGATTAAAAACGTGGATAATGTTATTCAATATACCGATTAGTTAGCACTATCATTATTTATTTATTACAATCGATATTCGATATCAATTCAAATATATTGACAATGTATTAATAAATAATATTAAGAACCTGGTCGGCTTATTCAAAACCCATGTGGTTCATGTGGTTGTATGATGTGGTAAATATAACAGAGCTCGTGTAAAGGTCGTGTTCGGCCTTGTTTGTAGTATGACTAGTCCGACTGTAATATATATATTATACCTATAAAAATGAGTGCATAAAATAATATATTATAACACCCACTACACAACTGTTCAGTCTATATTATAATTAGCAATTAGTTTATTACTCATCGGTAGGTAATCACGTGCATGTACGCGTGGGTAGGTACATACATATTACTATGTAGGTATAATAATATAATAAGATAGAGAGGTTTTCATTTAATGTATAAATTGCAATGCGTTCTGGAAATTTAGCGTAATGCTTCTGACTGAATGATTTTAAAAATAGTGCAATGACGTGTTTGGGTGAGCCTTTTTTAATATGCCATAATGAGTTTAATATTGTGTCATTGTTAAATGATAAGTTTCCGATAAAATTTGTTACAGCGAATCGTGAAAAATATTTCAAGAAAAAAAAAATCTTCAGTATAAAATTAAATGCAATAATGCATAGAGAGTAGCTGTAACGGAATATTAATATTAACTATTACTAAAATATCTATACAAACCTTTTTTATTTCTCGTTTTATTTTATTATTATATAATATACATCCTGAGGATTTTTTCCAGCGCATCGTCCTGGCCAGTCTAACTTTTCAGCTCAACCATTACGCTCACCTTTATATAAAATGAGATCAGTAAAAAATGTATCGATCATTAACCGGGTAATCAATAATATTATTACGTATTATAATTTATAATGTAATATTAACACAGCTAGCCGGTCATTAGTCGCATGGTTTTGTCGTTGAAAGGGAGGGATGATAAAATTAATTTCGACAGTGTTTCTTTTGTTATTCATGAAACTATCCAATATCGGACACAATGGCATTTTTTTTTTTAATTCATGGTGATAAAACGATACGTTTAGATTTAACCACATTCCAATGGACTATTGGGTTCGGCGTCGTTAGTATATTTGCAACGCATATTTTTGTCATTAGTCGTCTCAAAATATATTGTGTGCTGCACTGCTGCGTGATCATACAATATCACATGACAATAATATACGTACCTATAGGTCACAAACAATCGTGTATATACTCGTACTGTAGCATATATTATTATTTATTATATAGTAGTTTTCTGATCCTTTCATGTTTTTTAATATTTATAATAAAGAACATGTTAAATTGAGCGTTTACATATAGATACATTATAATATATTACCTACCTACTATATAAATTATATAGTAGGTAGGTACACTAAACATTTTTACTGACTTGAGTACCTTTATTCTCGATATATTATTATAATAAACATTAATATTTGCGGGTACGTACTCGAGATGATTTTTTCTTATTAAACGAGTTACATTCCCCATCATCGCTTTGGCTCATTCCACTTGCGTCGAGGTTGATACTTCTACAATAATAGCAAAAATAATATTATGTTATATCATTGCGTCGATTAACACCATTAGTAAGGGTTACCTATACGTGTAAATAATTCAAATAACGCGCCGTAACTGCAATAATATATAAATATGCCTAATATTATAGGGAATAATAAGTACAAAAACCGCAAAAATATTGTACTATGAATTGTGATTTGAAAATTATTTAATTTTCACATGTGAATTTTATTAGCTGGGTTTTTTTTATAAATGTATACAACATATACATAATGATAGTAGTATTATACTAAACGAACTTGAAAATAATTTTCAGTTGAAAAATAAAATCATCGATCTGTTGTCTGTTTACGATCGTGTGTAAAATTATATTGGATATTTATTTGTATTTATAACCATGCCCAATCAATAACTTTTCAAAATTAATTAATTTTATAATTTCATAATTTTTTTTTTTATAGTGTCTAATTATTTTTGATATTTAGATAATATAAATTATTATTTTTTAATGTTATTTTGATTACAGGGGTTAAATTATAATCAAGTTCAAATTTGTTAAGATTAAAATTATTATTTTTTATTGTTGATTTTTAAACTTGTGTTAATCTCGAGTAAAATTATGTCTGTTTAAATATTAGTGTTAGACAACATTTGATTTGTTTAATCAATACTTATGTATTAAGTTTACTTGTATTTTAATATTGTAAATTCTAAAAATGTCTTTAATAAGAAAAACAATTAAATGGGTATTTAAAACATAATATCTTAATTTATTTTAATAGACTCAGTAAAAACCATAGTCTAGACAATTACAAAAACTCAATATCAAATACACATTTTTAAAAATACAGTAATAATAAGTGTATAAATATTATTATTAATAGAGAGTTATAATGACGTCCGACGAATTAAGTAGTACATGAAATCTATACTTTTATATCTTTATATATAATATTGTTATGTTTGTAGTGTATGTTGAACCTGAGTTAAAATAAAAAAACACCCATTCTGCATGCAACCATGCGTAGACACGTTTTTACTGACACGTTACTAATATACGTGCAAGTAAACGAATTCCTTAATATTTACGTCTTTTTATTGCATAAAAAATAAAAAAATATATTTAAGTCATATAAAACCATTAAATCGAAATCAAAATGATGATAAATTGTTTATTTCATAAAAAATTAATGCTATATATTTATATTATGCGATAAAAAGTTGTTGATTTCAATGATTTTATGTTCATTGTCATGGTTTGGTGTTCGTGTTCTAGTGTCCAAGTAGAACTTTATTATTCTTTGATTTAAATTAATGCGAACACGTGGTTATAATTTATCGGAATATAATATATTATTGTGTTAAAATATATTTGTACCCTTATCACTTATGTAAAAGTAAAGTCGGTTATGATTAATGTTTAAATTTTCTAACGCATTAAGATTATTACTTGATATAAACATTTTAGCATTAGAAGAATGGGCCGAAAAAATCACTGATATCCAAATTTAAAATAATGTATTAAGTAGTTAACATTTAACAGTTTGGTATGGTTACGGTAAGCAGATATAGAGATTATACAGTAATTCATTGAACAATACGCATTTTATTTCATATTTATAACTATTATAATTTGTGTAGCTTGAATAAAAATATATGTATAATGTACATATTTATAATAGAATTAAATTTCAATAAAATTGATAACGTTAAATAATTGAGAAATTTTTGTTTTGAGTTATAGACTATATCTACAGGCTATGTGTTCTGACTTTATAATATGATTATTTGATAACGATATGTGACCGAAGCAGTATTCACTATTTCAAAAAGTGCATTTTTTAATAGTTTATATTATATACATGCGTCATAATGGTGATTAGTGTATCGTATTTGACCTTTATATAAATTCGCGTGTCATATTGATGACCGACTATTATACATTTATACCTGTACCTATAGAGAATCAATAATTAAATAAAACCAAAATCGTTATATTGTATTAATTTATATTTTCTGAGTTCGATATAATTTTTCACACACGATTTTGTTACTTATTTGAAAATCTTTTGTAAATACAAATGATTGGTAGTAAACTAGAATTGCAAAATCATATAATATGATTTCCCATTAAATTATGTTTAGACAAATGCAATGATTTAATGAAGAAAGACACAGTCTCACGCACTATAATTACATCGTTTCTTTGCCTGTCACAGTTTTCGTTGAAATCACGTGTCACCAACGATGGCCGTAATTTATCTTCCAAAAGATACGAGGTGTTATCATATTTTAGGAATTTTTTAAGTTGTGTTCGTTTTAATTTTTATTATATCTATATTTATATCAGTTTCCATAATAATCATCAGCATTAGTCAATATAGCCGTACACACTCCCAATCTTATAGCAAGACTTTGTCTATTTTAGTGGTTATATGTTGTAATTATTTAAAAAGCAGGAAATTGAACATTTTTACCGTTACTTACATCATTATTTTCTATTATACACAATAAAATTTCGAAAATGTTTAGACTAATTTTAAGCAATTAATTGTATTTATTATAACCTATTCACACCACAGTTATATTGTACTTAATATTGACATATTAACAATTATATATTATATATTAGATTCTGAACAGAGTGAATGAGTGATGGATTAATGTATTAATTTTACAATGATGTATGTGTTATTTTTATTTTTTGTTGTGAGTGTGTATACTGTAAGTACACCATAATTTATCAGAAAAAATGTCTTCAATTTAAAACTTCAGGGGTGGTGTCCTTTGAAAAACTGAATATCCTTGGTGCATTATAGAAGTCAAAAGTAAGAAATTTCCAATAATTTTCAAAAAAAAAAAAAAAACATAGTAACCGAAAAAAGTGAATTTTTCTTCAAAACCTACTAGAAACTTTTTTTTCGTCAAAAAGTTTTTTTATAGTTGTAACTCAAACATGAATCAGTGTAAATACTTGAAATTTTCACCAAATTTTTATATTAATGTTATCTATACACAGTTAAATTTTCAAAATAATATGCCCTTTTTCAATTTTTCTAAGTATTTTTTTTTGAAATATCGATAAAAAAAATTTTGGATGCTCATAGAATCATGAAAATATAACACAATGTTGTATCTCATTGTAGTTAAAATCAATAATGGTTAGTCACAATTTTTTTTATAAGCGTTTAATGTTCAAATGTTTACCTATGTTAAAATAATCACGAAAGGGTTTAAGCAATTTTATAGTTGAAAATTCATAATATTTTTTGTATTTATATTTAAGGTTAAAAAATTTAACACTAAATTTTTCTTTAAATAGCTATAGAGAAAACTCGAAGCGTCATTATAGGAAAAAAGATTACCTATGAGTGTTTGAATTTAAAATTTTTACGAAAGTGGTTAACAATAACGATTTATCATCAAATGATTTTCAATATTTGTTATTATTCAAAAACTATAAGTCGTAGATAAATAGAAATTTTACCAGTTTCATATATATTTATAGATTGCCATTTACTTTACATGATTTAATTTTCAAAATATTTCGCTCATTTTAAGGCTATTTATAGGCATTTGAAAATTTTTTTTAATTTTTTTTATTTTATAAAAGTCGATACTCGATAACATTTTTTTGGCCATATTCAACATACAAATAACTATGTCTAAATGAAATATCAATGTTTTTAAAAATGTATTTTTTTTATAAGTTTCTCTAAACTTCTATACGTTTAATAAATAATAGTTGACAGTACCTACGGAAGTTCTTCATAATTTCAAATTGCTCTAAAAAAACAAAACAAAAATGAATTTATTGAAATTTTTATTTTCAGAATTTTGAAGTAAACTTAAAACTCCTTATTTTTTATGTCCTCAGATTTTGAAATATTTACATCAACATTTTTGAAGAAAAAATCATAATATGTTTTAAAAATTATAATGTAAAAAGTTTGTTCTAATTTGAAAATAATGTCCTTAAGTATACTTAATAATATGAATTTGAATACATTTATTAAAACTGGAGTGAATATACTTGGCGAATCACTCTGTATGACGTCTCACTATAATAATTATTATATTTTTTTTATAATACATTCGTGTGCAATATATGTGGAAAACAACAGACCATTTTCATAAGCAATATTTTTTGCGATAATGTCGTCGTGACGACGACGTCACGTATTACTTTTATATGTTTATTTATATAACAAGTATGTATGTGTGTATGCGAGTGTGTGTTTGTGTGAGTGTATATACTTACCAGTATTATCAAAACACGTGAACTATAAGACAACAAAAAATATTTGTATCGAATACAGGTACGACTGGAGTTATTAAGGAATACGATTCTGTATAGTGTATACTATATACTATACTTATACTTAGTACAAAAATTAGTTTTTATATAGGTACTCAGTTAGTGAATGAAAAAAAAACAAGCAAAGTCGCTCTGCTATGTACTATATGTTTCAAGTATGCCTATACATCGTCAATAGATAGCCAGATAGGTCACAATTTTATGAATTTTTATAATTAGATTTTGTAATATACGATTTTGGCAAGTTGAAATTTATCTAGAAAAATAATTGTTACTTTTATTAGTTTTTGAATTAGGTACGAAAAAAAAAAAATCAATGTATTTCAAGATTGGTATTTTGTTAATTTTTTCTTTTCTCCTCCAATATTTTGAAAAGTAATAAATGTTTATTAATTTTGACTTCCTATGTACAAGTTAGTTTAGTGAATCTTTATTGAATTATTTTCAAAAGAAAATATCTATAGTATTTTAGTTTGTAGTATTTGAAAAATTAACACACTATTGTAAATTAAATACAATAGGCATTATAGTACAAATATGTGTTACATTACCCTTCAAAACTTTGACAATAAAATATATTAATAATACTCAGAATAGTTCGTAGAATGCAATCGCTCCGCTCTGAATCTAAATACAATTTATTATAAATCGTATAATCTAGAATGAAATGAAAATTCAATGAATTCATTTTAAAGGAAAAATGTTGGTAAAAAATTTGGCATTAAAATTGTATTTTATTTATAATTTCATATTATTGTGAAAAGTGGTAGGTATTAATTTATTATATTTTATTAAATTTAAAATTAAATTATTATTTGTTGTTTAAACTTCAAAGTATAATTTTATATTATATATGTATATAATATATTATAGAGTGCATACATTAAAATTGTACACAGTTTATTATTTTGTCGTGAATTAAACTACAATTTTTTTTGTAATATTTTTGATTTGAACAATTGTAGAGATTCAACTAAATACTTTTAATCATATTAAAGTAAAAATTACGATGAGTCATAAATAACTTCAATTATTAAAGTTTTTTAATAGATCAATTAATTCTTTAAAGTAAACGCTGTGATTTTGTTTAAGCAGATGCAGAATATAAATTTATTTTACTGCATAAGATAAATATAGACTACGACTAACTAGTGTAAGGTATTATTTTACTTTTCTCAATACAAGATTAAGACATCGTTTTCGAGCAGCCATTAAAAATCCAATAATATCAAAAACATATTACGAAAAAAATATATATAACATAATTATACAAAAATAATACTACTTATACTTAGGCTAATAATTATTGTAATTGAAGCCTTATTATTAATAAATAATAAAAAAAAAAAAATACTACTTATACGTTTGTGGTCATAGCAATAATTTTTTCTCCGTACCTTTATTTATTTTTTAAATTTCGTTTCTTGTAATTCTAATATTCTATAGTTTTTACTAGTATAGAAAAACTGGCTTACCAGTTCTATCTAATATAGAACTATTAAGACACGTGAACATGATTACGCAAGTGCAATAACTGATAAGTGCTTAAAAAACAAATAAAATTGAAAATTGGTGAGATTTTTAATTACTAAGACATATATTTCTTAAAATCTGGTGGGAATAATGACATGGCGTAACAACAAACTTCACTAATAAAAAGTACGACTATATTTAGAAAGATAAATAATAATAATAAGATTATACACATATTTATTTTGTGTAATCTATATTCAGTAAGTACTAAGTACAGCTAATAAGTTGTTGGTCTTATTGAGTACCTACTAAATATTTTTCGGGACTTCGTATTAATTATTACTACTTTGACGAACAAAATATAATCACGCATGTAATAATATACGACATACGTGTTATTATATTTATGTTCAGCTCTTCATCGGCAATCGTGTGTTATGTGTATTGTGTATGTATAAAATAAAACTCATAAATTGAAACTATATAATACTATACTATAGAAAGTATGAATTTGTTGTATCACGCAACAAGTGAGATTCTTAAATACACATATTAAACTATACATATGTATATAATATGCAGTCATAAGTTTATCTGTGTAATAGAACCACGGTCCACGACCTTTGCTCAACAACTAAATAATGATGTATGTATCAGGTTCGATTAGATCAAAGTACATCTTTGATACCTATTAATTTTTTTGGGGGGACCTGGGTGGCATTGCATTTTTAGTTTTGTAATAAATAAAATGTTGTATAAATCCATAATAATTACGTCCAAAATAATATTTCAAAAATAAATATCATTTCTGTGGTTTGGTTGTCTGTCAAGTTGTCGGTACATTTATTGTTCGCAAACGCTTGAATTTCAAGTATAATGAAGTTTTATTGTTTAGAATAATAATACTATAGTAGTTATACAACAATCTTGCCTCCGTTATTTTCTGTCGAGTAAATTAAATCTCCTCCAGAGTCTGAACGCACGTTTTTCGATTTATTTTATAAAAACGTGCCGTTTATGTAATACTAGGAAATACAATTATGCATCATATGTTAAAGTGATCTATTTGTAAAACGGTCAAATTTGTTTTAATCAACGGTAGTTGAAAACTTATTTATCGTTATTTTGTACTTGAGAGCCTTCAGCGTTATATATATATATATATATATACGAGTACCTTAAAGGTAGATTATAATAATAGTATGAGTATACACGGTATATAATTCATACGTACTATGGGTTCTTAAAAAAATTTTATTTAGCCGTATCATCATAATGATGCTGATTTATATCTAGATAAATAAAGCTCTATTAATGTTTAATAAAATAAATATAAAAGCTCTATTAATATTGATTAACAAGAAGTAATGTCCGACTATTGTGGTTATAAGCTAATTAATCAATAAATTAAAATAATAATAGTAACACGTATACTAATAGACTAGTAGAGAAAAAAATGATTTCGAAAAAAAACAAATTCAGACAACAACTGAAGAACTTTGATTATTTCTTTATTTTGTTCTTATATGGCTTTTAAGAACCACGTTTGATATTTTATTAGTTTGTATGTGTTTTAGTTTAAATAATGATCGGGAAAACAAGATTAAAATATATTTCGTTTTTTTAGCAAACAGTTAACTGATAACCGCATATTATAATTTATAAAAGATTAGTTGGGTTACTAATACCATTCGTTGTATTTATCTCTAGAGAATATCGTAAGTAAATCTGATATTTTTTGTTACATATTATTCATTTGTGTACCTACATAGTTTGGAATTGTCCAACATTTACGTTACGTGCACTATAGATACACAATAGGGTCATCGGGTCATTAATGTGTATATTGTTTTATAATAATCTGCATGAGTCGTGTTTATATTCAAATTTACTTTTACACTTAACATAACAACAGTTTTTAACGATAAATAATGATGCGACTCAACTGTATAGAACTTTATACCCCACCTACCTGGTTATACGCGTATAATACTTGAATATTTATAGTTTGATAAATTACTACCGTTTCACCGTGGCAAATCCACAAACTATATAAAGTATTACGTTGGTGGTATAAGAAAAAACGTCTTTGATATAGGGGTTCCATTATTATTTGTAACTACTTAGGTTATCTTTGTTTTTGATCCGGTATTTTTAATTCCTTCCGACTAAAAGAATTTAAATTATGAAAGAGTAAGTTTAAACAATGGTTTTCCAAAATGGTGATGCCTATTGACATGTTAATTAATATGACATAAAAATTGTTACTATTAATAACGTCTAACAAACAAAAGCCGGTTACGGGGATAAAACAAGTGTTTAAGTTAAAGTTTTTGGGACATAGCTGGGAGGGGAGCGAACCTATTTTTCACACTGATGCGAATCTCGGTAAAGCTATTATATATGATGTAATCACGCTCAGTACAACGTGACGGACATCACACACGCGCGCGCGTCATAAGCGAAACAAAAATAAACAACCGTATACAACATAATTATATCTCAGATTTCCACGTGTGCGGACGTTAACGTGTCATTATCACAATACTGTTAGCATTACCACCACCCAATTGCGACCCAAACTACATTTTTATTTTTTTTTTTTTACATACCTAGTTTTATTTTGCTAAAGAAAACATTATTCTCGTGTTCATCCTATTTACCGTTCGGATACCAAAGATTCAATTTTATAAAAATAAAAACGAATAGTTGACGATTAATTTCAAACAACCATTGCAAAAACAAAAGTTAAAATAGTTACCTCATAACATTAATATAATTAACGGTATGCGGGTACTAAGGATTAAGTCAATTTCATAATTTTTTAATTACACTAAAACCTCATTAATACGGACTTCGATAAATCCGGAAAGCCGTTTATAATACATAAATTACGATAGTTTATGCTAGAAAAGGGCTAGAAGGTGTGCCTTAGTAGTTAGTAATATATGTATGTATATTTAATGATTATAATGCAATTATGTAGTATTTTTGAGGTTTTATATTATTAGATATATTGGATATAAGATATAGACTAAAATTTAAATAATACAATTTTCTTAAATTTATAATTTAAGATTTTTGGTTATTTTATTTAATCCAGACATGCAACCTAGAGCCCCAATTAGTCTGGATTAATGAAGTTTTACTGTACTTACTATGATATCTTAAAACTTTTTACATAATTTTTGGTATCAAAGTGCTTATTTGAAAAGCCATTAGGCTTTAGTCAGTATACAGTCAATATACTGCAATAATGAGACATTTTTTTCGTTTCCTGAAAAGTTGTAATTTTTAAATTATTCCATGTATCTTTGCACTGTATAGATCGAATAAATCAACGAAAAATTATCAAATGTCAAAATGTCAAATGTATATTATTTCTATGAAGTTAACAATCGGAAATATATTATTATAATGATTATTCGCGTCGGGTTGTACGAGCAAAAATAAAACGTGATACTCGTTGGTACTGGTTTTCTCAAACCTATTACGTATACATCGTATTATTTTGGCTTACCTTTTTTAGAATAATAAAATCTCAGAACACTAGAGAAACGATGATAGATGATCCCGATGGCTCTGTACCGTTTGTGTGTATTCACATAAACGATTCGATCGATCAATACACGTTGACCGTTGTGTTACTTATAGATATATTTTGATATTCATAAATTGGTAAAGTATTTTTCGTTTTGAAATTATTAAAAGTATTTTTTTTTAACTGTTTGGATTACTGAACTTGTCAGTTGTCACACTAGAGTTTAGTCAGTACCTATGTAGATTGTAGATACTATAGCTATAATGGTTATTTATATTTTTATTGAAATTCAAGCAATTGTTGATGTCTATATTCAGAGTCTATGCTAATATTACGTATGTAATATACAGACCATCTAAGTTTTTTTTATGAATATATTATAATATATAGATCTATGCAGCAATCGACTTTATTAAACGATTAACGTATAGACGATGACGATTGTCTATGTCAGAAAATACGAAACTAGGCAATTTTTTCTTGTTATTTACATTACGTTTTTTCAAGTACCTAATCGTTTATATTTTGACATGTATATTGGTACATATGTATACTATGTATAATACATATACATTGTATATGCGTATATCCGAGAACTGCTTATAGAAATTTATTTTTCATTAATAACGGTTATATACAAGTCAATAAAAAACAATAACAAACCCGAGTACTAAAAATAGTATATTTTATTGTTTTTTTTTTTTTACAAAATATGTCAGTGCCCAATTATCTAAGGCAAAAAAATGTGACAATCATCAGATGATGTCTAATTTTATTTGATACCATTAAAATTAATGCTGCTATAGCTGTAATGCCATAATATGAAATTGTTCATATTACTGCTATAACAGAACTGACTAATGCCATCTAACATTAATTTAGTGTTTTTCTGCTATAGAAGTAGTGTCCGCCAACATGTTAATATCAATAAAATTATTATAATATATTATATTAATGGGAGTATGGCAATTTGAGAATTCTATATATTGCACGAATATTTTTTTAAATGCTAGTCATTTTTGGATAATGTGAATAATTATTTGAATATTTTCTTTATTACAGTAATTTTGTAAAATTACATATTAATCTCGGGAAATGTTTAGTTTAAAAAAAAATACTATTGTAATAAGTATAACATCATCATAGGCAAATAATTATGTTGTATTGTTGTTACTTGTTGAGTAGTGCAACAATTTAAAAATTGTGAAGCTACAGTAAATTTGTGTTTAATTTTCTAATTTATTTAAGAGGATGTCGACGTACTTGTTTTATTTTAATTACTAGTTTTCTTTCTCTGACCCAGGTTGACATAGATAAAAGACATTTATGAAGATTCGTTTTTTTTATTATTTTGACTACTCTTAGAGTAAAATCACCCGTAACAAAAGCGATAGAGAATAATATTTTCGAATGTATGATATAACGATTTGTCTATATTGTTTCAAACCAATTTAATCATCATTTAAATTTACATAATTTTTTTTTTTTTTTTTAAATCAAATAACAATAAAATATAAAGCTGATATGTTATACCCTCAAAAATATTATCCTCTATAGTTTTTGTAATAACTTATAAGTGACTTTACTCTAAGATTATTCAAAAACCATAAAAAACGATTTTAGGAGAAAAAGGTTTGTCTATGTTTCACGTGGGTCTAAGAGAGATATCAAATATTGCACTGATACCCTAGGTCCTGGGTAGTTTAAAAACTATCAAAAAAAAAAAAGTTTTAAAAATAACAAAACATGCCTTTTTAACGCAATAGTATTATTAAAAAATGAAAACGACATTATTTTATAGGCACGTAACCTAACTACACATAAGGAATAGGAAAACGACGATTTAACTTTCAAATTTTTAAATCTTCTTTATCTTTTAATTAAAATAAAAATAATACGAGAACAAAATACCAAACTTACACAAGCATAATAAAGTAAACTGAAAAAAAAAAATGCGATTTTGATGTAGACAATAAAATTTTCAATAAAGATACTGATTATACTAAAATCTAGTACCTACTTAATACTATAGGAGTATTAAAAGGACAATAAATTAATTATTATTTGGGGACTTCTATATAGAATTTGAGTTATTTAAAATGCACATCATACGATTAAGGAAATCAGATCTTGAAAAATTAGTACGACTAATTTGAGTAGGTAAAGGGTTAGTGTTGAACTGTTTTGAGACCTATTATCACCAGAAACGTGTAAGTTATGTCACTGAAATAAGCAAGGCTCGTCAATACGATCAATTAATAAGAAGCTCTGGATTATGCGGATGTCAGACACCGTACGCCTCTGATTTAAAATCTCAAGTTTTAAAACCTTATTAATGTGTCTATAATAGTGAATCGTGTTCGGAATTCTCAGTCTAAATCCATCGAAAGTTAAAAATATATTTTTGACTCTATTGTTTGAGTTAAGATGCCACATGTGATAAACGATGAATGTAAAGATGTAATTCATAATAATATTATATAGAAATAAATCTATAGAAATTTAGGACGGATGAAAATTATCTAAAAACTTTAAATATTATAAGAAACTATATTATTTCATTTTTAGACAATAGTGATCCTTATTTTAGATTCACTGTTAAAAATTTTAATTATCAAAGTAACATAGATTGCGAATGAACTCGATAATAATTCTTATATATTATTTCAGATTTTCTATTTTTTTATCTTGATTTTTGTTAAACATACATTTTTAGCCTGTTACTTTAGTTCTAATTTTTTTTTTTTTTTTATCTAATTTAGGTATATTTATAACTTTGTATAATCAGGAAACAATTTTACTGAGTAATCAGCTGTTCAATGGCCTACTCTCCCTACTCCGTATGCACGTTTATTCTCATAAAAAAAAAATGGACTATATAATAAACATTATGTGAATAATGAAAAATAGTTTGACAATTAAAATGAAAAACTGCTGGATGATATAGTATATTAATTTTTTTTTTTATAATCCGTGTTGGGATAAATAATAATAAACTATTATTGTTTTTAAATTTTAAATTAAATATTATTATAATACGCTTCTGATTATATCTATACCTATTATATGTAAAGGATAGTTCTTTAATCGAACACTCATTATTTTAAATCGATTAATGTTTTCGAGAATATTTTTCTTACATAATTTACAATTGAACTAAAACAATATTTTTTAACTTTTTTTTTTAATGATAAGATACATTTACAATTTCATATTCTCCAGCAAAATATTTTTTGTAGTATTTAAATACATACAAATTGAAATTTGACTTAGTAGCTTATGTGTTCTAAGTTACTGAAATTTTGGTTCATGGAGTGGATAGTGGTACGAGAATATCCCGTAAAAATATTTGTCTACTAGTTAGATCACCAAAACTTTAAATATTATTATCACTCATTATTAACTACTCGTTAAAATTTCGATTATTATCTATCGAAATACTTCGAAAGAAATATTGGTTCAGAATATGAAACTGAAAATAATTTAAAAAAGTAAAAACTTAAAAATAAAAATATAATGATAAATAATATATATTTTTTTTTTGTTTTGACTTTAAATTATGCAAGACACATATTTTAAAAAACAGTAATAGACTTAAAAATAATGAGTGTTCACTGTTCAACAATAAAACAATCGCCCATAATAAAAAAAATATATATATACCTAACTCCATATTTTTCAATGCCTAGGTTAGGATTAGCGTTTCTACATAACATTTTGGTTATTGTGTAAATTAGTAAATTGCCCAATTTTCTATTATATAATTTATTTATTATTATATATAGGTCTCGTCATCATACCTTTCATAATCCGAATCCATCTCTGGGTTCAGTCTGGATGCGAACCATGGATCCATATTACTCGTCAATTTGTTCAAATTATATTTTTCGCGAGGGTAGTGGAGTTAATACTCGTTATTATACACACACACGCACACATACCACAGAAACGTGCGTTGCAATCACACTGCTATCATAACTATTATTTAATGTGAGAATGTCGGGCGACCGACAACTCCTAATATTATCACTGCTCAGATACGTTTTTGGAGTGGGAAAAACATTCACGGTGATCTATGAATTATAATAATAGTGGTACATAATATAGTGTTATTAGGTTATATTTCGATATACATTTATATATAATTTTTAATTATAGACAGGGCTTAGAGTGGACTCAATGTGGCAAAGGGTTCTGAGCATTATTTCGTGTAAAATTCAATAATAATTATTACTTGAACGTTTTAATTTAACTACGTTGACTCAACCATTGAAGGGGTGAGGATTCTAATGTTAATTAGTACACTTCTAACATGTTTTAGTACCTCATATTATGAATTTCTCACTTTTATTAAAAAAAAAACTTTTAATTCAAACTAATATCACTTTTCTTGAGCTTAATTTGTGTATGTATTATAATTAAATGTTGATACATTAATTATAATTTATAAGTAATTAAGTATGTTTATAAAATAATACAATATTAATAAAACACTCGTAAATTGTATTTTCTTTAGGATTACTTGCATATTGCACATATAGGTATATTAGTTATCTTAACAACTACTAAATAAATGTAATACAATTATTTAATAACAAGTAAATATTATGATATAATATATATGGAATAGTAATATGTTAAATAAATATAAGTATTTATATTACTTAATATTTTTATAAGACTAAAAAATATTTAATAAAATAACTTAATTTAATTAAAATGATAGCATTTAGAAAAAAAAAATGATATTAACAAAATAAAATATTTTAATTCTTAATTGAGATATACCTCCTTGCTTCTAGCGTACCTACTATTATAAGAATATATTAAAAGAGACAGATTTAAGTATTATTAGATATAAGAAGACCTAACTATAAGAGAGTCTTCTTAAATTTCCTCATTTTAATCTATGAATATGAAATTAATAGACCATAGACACAGATACATAACCTTATCTCATATTATGATCAAGCATTTTTTCTTCGTTTGAATTAATAATACAACTTATAAGTCAAGTTAAAGACAATTTTTTTTTTTACTTAATAGTTAGGTAAAAAGTATTTTTTATATAAATATATATATATTATATAATTTTATATATTTTTGATTATTTATCTAAAAGATGTACAAAGAAACGAAAAGTACTTAGCTATTTTGAATGAAAAATAGATAAATAAATAAAATAAAAAATGAAAATTTATTGCAGTTGTGTTAGAAAGAAACGCTCGTTAAATTTACGTTACATCGCGAGTAAAAGTATATCTCGTCTACTCTACGCCTTAAAATTTAAAGCTACAGGTACCAAACATCAAGCCTTGTATAATCGTTGGGGTGGACTTTTCATCAGCTCGTGTTTTTTTAGTCGGTTGAGAGACTGTAGCTGAACGTTACACGCTGCCGTACACGTGCTCCGGGACATGCGTCGTTGATCGTTCGTTTCACGCGGTGATTAGATCACTGCAGGTGCTGCAGCTGCTGCCTTAAATAGGTCGTGTACTTGTGTCTAAATAAATTATCTGAGGAATTGATAATAATTAATAACTCTATTAAAATTCACCAACTCCAGTTCTTCATCGTCATTAATTCAGAAGTGTAACGTTTAAGGAGTTAATTTTTCCGTTATAAACGAAACCTAAATCCACTCCTACCGATATTTTCAAAAAACTATATTCAAACCATTCAATGTATACTCAAAATCTTGAAATTTAATAATGGTTTTATTTAATATCTCTTGTCTAAAGATTTGTCGTTGATTATTGTATTTAAGAAAATGAGTTTAATTACGCTATGAATAAAAATCCAATTTTTTTTTAGAGAAAACCTTGATGTTTGTGACACGCATAGATATAGATTATATTTAACTAAATATATTGTGTAATATTTTGATCGTAATAATCGTATAAGAAAATAATTTTACGACAAACAGTAGTTAATAATTAATTTATTATAATATATTTAACAATTTCAACCAGGACATACATTTTTGAAATTAGTTATTTTTTCAGGATATTAATGTGTACTATTTAAATGGTTTAGAGTGTACTAATTTCCTTGCTTTAACGACTAATATTATGATTAATATAGTCATGACTGTGCACAATAGATATCATGTTAGATAACACCTATTTTATCAAATATTTAATTTCATATTTATGTCATCATTATTATTCTTCTACATACTGTATATTATTATACTTACATAAAATTGTGATTTAATAATATTATAATAGTGCCTTATTTCGTCTTCTCGTCACCTGTTTTATTAGAAGAGTCTAAAATGTAAACTATAAGAAAAGATCTAATAATTAGGTAAGTATTAAGAATAGTACCCAATCATGTACAATTATATAAGTAAACATTTTATTTCGCATAATACGGATCATTAATACTATAATATTTAAAATTGTTTTTAAACATTATATAATATTTTCATATTTTTAAAATCATTTTTTTGATCTTATTTACCAGAGTTTTTTTAATTAGCATAAATTCCACACATTAGTTTCGAATTTTGAATGACTCATCTGAAATAATGACGTTAAAACGTTAAACAGTCAACAGATCACGGTTTGTAATAATATCACTATACAACTGAATATTTTATTCTAATAATATGATATGTATACTATAAACTATTATATTGTTATCCAATTATTTACTAGCAATATTTTTAACCAGCTGGTGTTGAATTGCGTGATATTGCGTCTGCTTTGAATTTCCTTAGTTCCCTTCTTATTGTAGGTATCTTACACTTTAATACAATCAATTACGATGTATTACTTTGGTGCAGAAGTGTAATTATAAATTGGAGTCCCCGGGGCAGTATCAAATATGTGTTGACCCTCACATTTATTTATGTTACCAAAACTTTTAAATTATGCAATTAAAAAAATAGTGGTTTTCTTTATTACTTTAGTTTATTTAATTTATGCAGTTTTATATTTTACGTATTATGTTTTACAGTGCAGTCATAGGTAAGTACATTAATACTGGTAAAATAAAGTTTAATATAACGTTTTGATTCATTTTGCGTTGTCTATACATTTTTTCTTTTAATAATATAAAAAATAAAAATTCTACCCAGTCTATAGTCTTATATAAATATAGTATATTTTTCACTTGTTTTAGTCTTCATAACAGTATGGGGTAAATTTTAAAACAAAATTAAAATTTTTGTAAATAGTTACAGAGTTTATTTTTACTTGCTTTTTTAAATAAGTCTAAACGTAAAAATAAAAAATAACAAATTTCCCTCGGACACTAATTACTGCATGCTTAAAATTCAGGAAGATATAGTATTTTAACTTTTGACATTGATAACCTTTAGTACTCTAAAAAAATAAATCATTATGTTAAAAATATTTGCTTACGATTTTGCAACATACTAAATAATACAATATATTAGTTATTTATTAGTGTTAGTTGTTTTTCTCTATATAGGTACTTATTATTTATTATAACTCCCTTTTACTAAAAAAAAAAAAAAAACCCAAAAATAATTAGCTTTTATTTACGGATTATTTTAATAACAACCTATTATGAGTAGTTTCTTCCTTCTTTCCATTTTTTTTTTTATACAATGAATTTATTATTCCTCTTATTTTTATAATTTTTTAAGTATTTTTACTCAAAGAATATAATATTTTCTTATGCTTAGTTTTTTTTATGTCATTTAATAACTGTCTTGTAACAATATAAATTAATTTTTTTTCATCAGAACTAATCTTTTTTATTTTGATTTAGATACGTTAATATTTTTAAAATTATCGTGCGCTTAATAAATAACAATTTTATTTTAAAAAGAAAAGATTTTGATTATAAAAAAAAAAGAAGCTATAAATACTCTTAAGACAGTATATACCTAAATACTATACATGTATATAAATATAAATATTAAAAAATATAGTTTTTAAATTTATTCTAAAAATTAGGATTTGAATTTATATGTACTTTAATTGAAAAATTGGGGTGAGCGTGTTGATGAATCACCTTATATAAGACAGCATTTTGTACTGTATACAATTATGTGCATCATTAAATATGTTAAGCTAATCAAATAGATAGTTACTGAAATTGAACCCAACTTTCCTTCTTGTTTTAATTATAAAAAAATGATATAGATTTATAGCATGTGGGATATGAGTAGGTACTGTGTTACTGTGTTTTAAATTGTTGTTTTATTATTTTTTATATTTCAATGAGACAGCTCCCAGAGATAATATAAACTATTGCAATTATTATTTAATTAAATATAGTATAGCCAGAAAAAAAATTTTCCATCCAATTTTTTGGCTGTGAAATTTATACTATATAATATTATCATATCAATAACTAATGATAAACTTAAGATTATTAAAACTTTTAACGATTAGTTTATTGAAGTAGAAATTATAAAAGTTACTAAGAAAATTAAAAATAATTCGATTCAATAAAATATTAAGATGTTTTTGAGTACCTACCTATAATAAATAATTTTTTTCAGTACCTAATCATTATTTTATATGGGTACTTATACATTCAAAAAATTAATAGTTATTTGAACATTTTAATATTTAATTTTATTAAGTTATAAAAAATAAACATACGTTTCAATTTAATGAAATGTTGATTGAACTTGCAACATAATTCAAAGTTTAAAAGTGAAAATCCTTATATTATTTTACTATGTCTTGTGTGTCTAACAGAATAGTTTTAAAAATAATTATTATATGAACAATAGAATGAATAAAAATATCGTTCAAATAAAAATCCATTATTAAAATATTATCTAGTTGTCGAGATAATATCATCATTTAAAACTTTCTAAATTCGTTTGAAATAAATAACATTTGATCATTTTTACTATTACTGTTCGTAGGTAAGTGTTTTTTTTATTTTATTAAAAATGAATGTTTACCATCTCTGTATACATTATTATACAATAGTCAATAAGTACCTTTTTTGAAGGCTTATAAGAAAGCAAAAAGACATGTAGACTTGAGTGAAGGGGGTGTAGTTTTTATCAAATAAATAAAAACCATTCTTATTCTTGATTATTCTTCGTTTTAGAAAAACTCTTTTACAACGTATTACCTTAGAATAAACTTATTTAAAATACATTTCTAAAAAATACAATCTGTTATAATGTAAACGATGTAAACATAAAACAATCGACTATATGAAATAATCCATATCGTGAAAATTATATTTTTTAATAATTATATGGATATTATTACCTAGTTATACTGTAATAAGTTAAATTTCTTTTTTTTTTTTTTTTTTGTAAAAGTACTGAGAATACGATTAAACCATATTAAATGTAGTTGAATAAAATATAAGTGATCAATAATTAGAATAGTTGTGTTAATTATTATAATTATTTTATACATGACTATAACAGCTGAATAACACATCATAATAATTGGAAAGTTAGGTAGTTAAATATTAGCTACCCATACTATCATAGATAATAATACATATTCAATATAATATTTAATAAACTATTATAATATTAAATATAATTTAAAAATGACTGTATGTTTCGATTTTTTTAATATCTTTGGATTTATAATACCTATACTGTAGAATAATTATAACTATGCATTTTATTACACTAGTTAATTATATGTATTCTGATATTCATATTACATAATTATATTTTATTATTAATTCTAAGTTCAGTAGTTCACTCTAGTCTAAAATGCCTGTTGATATAGATTGAAGTCGTATATTCAAAGTCGAACTAATGCCTAATCAATCATCATCTATATTACTTTCCATTCTTATATTATGTAAACACCGACTATTTACACATAATATTTTTCTCCGTGTAATCAATTCACGGAACATTGTACACGTTTCAACTTTTTGTATGAATCAATGAGATTAAAATATACATAGTGTGTCTAAATTATATTTTTTAAACTGATACAATAGGAAGTTTTTATATTATTGTATTGATTATGTTAAAATTACATCATTATACTACGAGTATAAAAAATATTGAAAAATAAGTTGCGTTTTGTTTAAAATAAATTGTTACTGTATTGGTGTGTGATGATGATTTTTTTTTTTTTATAAAATATAGTAATTTTTTAGTGTTGATTTTAGAGATAGTATTCGTAATTTAAATGTATTGCAATCGATCAAAATATTGATAGGCATGATTTGATGTAAAATAAATCTCACAAATAAGATGATGATCATAATAAATTTATTACATACATTGTTGAACAATATTTATCATATTATTATAGTTAATCAATTATTTATTAAAATTTTTATTTGCATAACGAATAAGTATTTAATATTAACATTATATTATATAGTTATGTATGCATTTTACACAGAATGAGCAATACGTACGTATCATATTATTATGTCATTCATTACCGATTCACAAAAATAAATATAACTTAAATACTTGTATAATATGTATAATATATAATAATATTATAGATTTATAATAAAAATACTCCAGAACACAAAAATAATGAAGTCCAATCACTGGAAAGTGTCAAGGATGACTGCAATCGGCGACATCTTTTAAAGTTAATTATATTATAATTTATAGTATACCTATTATAATACGTCTTACTAATACTCGTCTGTTTAAATATATATTGATATTCTTATAATTAATTGTATTATATATATAAGTATTAAGTATATATATATAATACAATATACATACGAAAAGAAATGTTCGAATTTGGTTTTTTTTTTTTTACAAAATATCACATGTGTGGTAAAATGTCCAAAGACGTTTTCAAAAAGATCAATCACCAATCGCCACTTACAAAAATAATGCGATCTACTCGAAAGAGGTGATGATAAAAATAAATAATAGTAATATTTAAAATATTATCAAAAAAACAATTATTCTATATAAAAAAATACTTAATAATGATTGTTATTTTTTGTATTAAAAATTATATATTAAACCATAGAAAAAAAGGAAGAAATTAATTCGAGCCGTCCGAGTATAGACCCAATTCGATTCCGAGCCGTTTGGGCTGCCTGACTTTTGAAGGGAACGGAGCAAATGGTTTCGGTTCCGCCGTAGTGGAATCTTCAAAGTCATCTTGGCTTTCTTTTGGTTGCTGTGGTGGAATTATTCGATCAACCTGTTCGGTGAAAGACAATGATTCGTCCATAAAAATTTCTCGAAAATCATCGTTGGTGGAAGTTTCAGTTGCAGATTGTGGTTCGTCCGTTAGCATATCTCGGAATTCATCGGTAGAACTCTCGACAGCAGTTATAGATTCGTTTTCGGTCGAAGTCTCAAATGTGGTTAAAGATTCTCCAAGCATGCCGATGTTGTTTATCAAGTCTGGTAATCGCTCTTCTAAGTCTGATTCTGGATCTTCTATTGCCGCTTTCCCTCTGCACATCCGTTTTAATACTTCCGAATTTGCTCTCAATATTTCAGCTAGACTCACATCACTGATATCGTCGTCACTGGTTTTAACATCAGATGTACGACATCCTACCACAACGTCAACGACCAGTTTAGCGTTTCCATCTCCGTCTTCGTTGCATATATCGTCATCGACCGACCTTTCGCTACAGCAATCAGACGCGGGATCGTCGCAGAGTTCGGTGGACGTTGACGAAGATGACGACGACGATACGGTTCGTTTCTCTCGGACTTGTGGTTCTGAAATGCCAAAAAAAAAAAAAATAAAAAATACATCTAATTATAAGGGTAACATTATTAAGTACCTACCTAAGTAAATTAACACAATTTCAATTATTTTACATGTGTTGAGTAACAAACTATATACTATACAGTCGGTTCAATCTATATATTTGTTTAAGGTGCCTTTTAGTCTATCTTATAGTTCATTATTTGTTATGTTATTTTACTTTATCACAATATCGATACATATATTTAAAACTTTAATTAGAGATTAGCTAATGTCAATTTTCATTTTTTAAATATTTTATTAGTAGTATGGTTGATCAAAATTTGATCACTTTAATCCCACAATAACAATTTAAATATTTTTTAACGGTAATTCATAATAACATGATGGTATACAAAAAAGATAAAAATAGGATTTGATAAATTAAAACATTGGGGGTTTAACACATGTTAAATAATTGACTACAGGAAAGTGTAAAGGTACCATCTAAATAGGTAATTATCTTAAAAAATTATTATTAAATTATCTTATTGTGGATGGAAACCGGAAATTGTACGTAATATGCAGTACCTACAATATTCATGGGGTATATTGTTTAATATGTAATATTATAATGTGTTATAATGTACCTGTTTTGGGTTCTGGTTTTTTGACATCTTGTATGTATTTTAATGGTATAGATCCGGGTATGGGTCCGATCGATGTGCATCTCAGAGCTGTTTTACCGAACAGCAAATGATTCATCGCGGAAGAGTTGGAGGTCCCTATAAAGTTTTGTCCATTGCATGCAGCTGTAAGAATATAGTTTTGTTATGTGAAATAATTATTCGTATTTTAGTGTGTATTGAGATTAATTGCCTTATCGATTGTGTTGGTCGGATATTTTTAAGCAACAATTTCGTATCTAAAAAGACATTTAGCGTACTTATTATAATATAATGTATTTTACCTGTTAAAATAACTTGGACCTGTTTCTGTCTTTCTTTGAGTTTGCTATATTGTTTTTTTAATGACGATATGTCTAACGCCACTTTTTCCCTTTCGGATTCTAAACTGGGAGTCGGCTGCCTATTGCTTCTACTGGATTTGTTGTCTATATGAATACAAAGTATGTGCTTATTAAAATATTGTACTTACAAATGTATGTTATTGTCGAGAGAATGCAACTATAGTATTGTTATCTCACGTTTTGTTTTGAAGTCGTCCTTTCTGTCGTTTTTCGTAGTCGACAATTTACCATCGAGGTCTTCATCGCTATCTGTCTCCTCGATGTCAGACTCGGTGTAAAACAATCGCAGTCCTCGTTTTGCAACGTGACTGACCCATGGATTTATATTGTACATGTATCTTTCTCGGAGTTCTTTGACTTCGACTAATTCGTTCATTGTACTAATTGTCTATGAATGACAATACGAATATGTTTAAAGTATATACGAAACATCATAATGATATATAACACGTGTGCGAAAATTATTTTAGTAGTAGATATTATTATCATAATAACTACAACGGGCTGGGACATGTAAATTCGTCGACGAAAATACTCACGTTGATTAAATTGTTGGCGTCCATTAAACCGAACTCAAGCATTTCTCTGGTGAGGACAGCCATAATACTATAAAATTCGTCTGCACTTGTCACCGTCATTATCCGACTAAATGGAATAGTTTTATTTAACGTCAGTACAAAAAAAAAAAAAAACTTTTTATAAAACTATATTCAAACATTTCAAACTCTCATTTTTGCGACAACGTTGTAATTATATTATTATGCAATAACCTAGAATTAACCCTGCTCAATTGCATTATATGGATACTCGCGTTTAAAATTAAATTTTCAATAGTATAAATGGATCGGTATTAAGACGTAATGTACTGTAAGTATTAACGTTGAAATTGTGAAATTGTGAATAAAACCATGGTTAGGAAATACGCACGATCGGTTAACTTATGATATGAGTTGAAATTAGTTTAATTAGTTTTTGTTCAATTGTGTAAAGTGTTTCTAACTTTTAATTCTCGCAAAAAAAAAAAAAAAATTAGCTCAAGCTAAATTTTAACTAACTTGTCTGTTTTAAATGTTCTGCAGTGTTCTGCAGTTATATACGTTAAATTTATTTTACGCCGAGGATATTTCAGATGTATACATTATGGTGTGAATTTATTATTATTTATTATGCAAATGAAAATAATAATTTTTAATTCTGTCCTTCGTAAAAATTACCACAAAATAAAGTTTCGTAATAACTTATGCTAATAAAGTGACATTTAGAATTATATTTTTTGTTTATTTTGATAAGCATTTAACTATAAATGCTAAACGTAATTAAAAGTTAGTGAAAGATACTACGTGGGAAGATTTAAATATTTTGTTTAATCATATAATATTCGGAATATTTTAATACCTACGTGTAGTGTTTATAATATAAACATCTTATTTTTAAATATATTGACTTGTATTTTTTTCGTTATTTGAAAGGTATTCAAAAATAATTATAGAAGTTGATAATTGGCTTTACGCTATCATCATAGTTTAAACTTAAATACATTTTATACGATTGTCATCCATGAGCCAAAGATGCTTTTTTTATAATAATAATAATAACATAATATATTATATTATGTATTATGTATTTATTTCATATCAAAAGTATGTATAAATGCCTTAAATTGTAATTAAGTATCAAAAACTTTACAACAATATAATTATTATATCCGTAGTGCCAACAGAATGTTGGACTTAATATACTTAATATAATATAATATACTTACTCGGACAAAGCATCCCATATAGCTAGGGCTGTTTTCAAAAGCACTGTGCTTCCTTCAAGGAATATTAAATCCCAGACCCGAAGCACCGTACGCTGGGGAAGACAATTGCAAAACAGTGTGAGAAACCACTGCATTGTGAATACGTTCGTCAGGGGTGGTTCGTAACTGGTTCCTATTTAACAGTATTGGTATATTGATTTATTCTAATAAAAACATAATATGATAAAAACGATTTATCTTACCGGAATCTTTTGATTCAGTCTGTAATCGGTCTAAATGCCTCGATAGATTTTGAAGCCTGACTCTCAGCAAGTCTCTAAATACAGCCATATCCACGGACAGTCCCCTTAGATTGTTGGCAAAGTAACCTTCGGGAAGTACGCCTTCTATCAAGTATATCATTACCTAAACGAAAAAAAATAAACCAACTTTGAGTCACTAAGATTTCGTCGACACAGCGCGACGAACCAACCTTTAGGGCGTCGGATTCATTTTTTTCCATCACTTGCAGTATGAGAGCCGCCAACATGTTGAACCCCTGACAGTAACCTACTGCCTTGTTCCATCGAGCGAACCCCAAGAGCACCCGTTTCAGCAGCGCTTGGTTTTCTAGTCCAGATGAACCACAGAATAGACTACAACCAGTCCGGTGCAAGTCCTTCACGATCTGTACACCTAGTTCTTCGTCATCTGGGTTGGTCGTGTCGTTGAAGCAAAACCGTTCCACCTTTGGCCACTCTACGTTCCTGGACGACAAGTATTTTTCCGCCAGGGTCAACCATAACTGTGCAACGTAAAACGGACCGCGTGTCCGCGTGCGATAATATTATAGATCGGCACTAACCAATAGTATTTTATATTTATTTTATTTCGTATTATACCAAACGCGACACGCGATAATAAATCATTTTATTGAGGAGAGTGAATTTTCGGGCAAGTCAAGTGGTTACGAGTGGTGATCGGTGGTGAACGCGATTGAACGGGCACGAAAATTATAGATAATCATAATTTATGAATAAATAGATACGTACCGTGTTTCGGAATTCATGCGGAACGCCGTCTGGAAGCCTTGCAACCATTTTCATAGCGCTCTGCCACTGTTCAAAGTCACTATCACCGGGCCCAGGTTTCATGTTGAATCTCATTTTGGTGTCTTCACCTATAGACATACATTTCCAATCATATTAATCATTGAAATGTGTCTGTCATTATATAATATTATAAATAAATAGTATTCTATATTAATATATAATGTGGACTCTATGGCGTCGAAGTAGGTCGAAGTAGTATTTTATTTACTAATGCACTTTTGCACCCATGTGCAATAATTGACATATATTTTGAGCGGGTGGTGTCGCAATTAAGTTGTATGAAAACAGAATTAAAATTATCAAATTTTTCAGAAAAACAAACGAGAATAAACTTATTATTTGATAATATTTGTATAATTGGTATTTTATTTTTACTCTAAGTATATTTATATACTTCTGCGCCACTGAATTAGGTTGTTGTTGATATTATTTAGGTTTGGGATTTACTATACCTACGTAAAAAAAAAAAAAAAAATACAGTATAAATGTATGTCATCATAAATTGTTTACATTTAACATAGATCCTGATTAATCGTGATTGATTTTTTTGGAAATTCGATGAAATTATCAAAAGTACTGATTTAATCTTCATTAAATAAAAATAAATACTCAACTTGTTTGTGCATACAATACAAAAACAATTATTAAATACCAAGATTGGGTTACTTAGTACTTACCATTTTGTTTATCGTACAAATTGGACAATTTAATACAAACTTGAAAATTCAATAAGTTCCAATTCCTATAATATTATTGACCTATTGTTGTTAGTATTAGTATTTTAATAAATTCTACATTTTTGTAGATATATAATATGTTATAATATTATTAATATAACTATGTAAAAAATGAATGATAGCTGATAGGCAATATGCATGTATCAAAAACTATGTAACTTCGGCAAAATAGGTGTATTCTGGAAAACACTGATAAATACGACGTTTGAGTTTTTGTATAATAAATTACTATAATTCACAGCCGAGAAAAAAAATGTTCCTTCGAGCAATAATCGATATCTTTGTCATTCATATAAATGTTTTTTTCTTTGTGTCATATTTTATAATATAATATAATATAAAAATATTATTTTAAATTATTTTTACAGTTAGGTTAAAATTTCTGTATACTAAATAGAAAAACGAAATATTTATTCAGTGATTTTTATTAACTGGTAAATCAAAACATAACATACCTAGTACCTATGTATAATAATGTATAAAAGTATAAAAAGCATTTTAGAAGAAAACTTTTAAAGCTGTTAAAAAATCTATTGTGGTTGTCAAGCGGAGCGTGCAGAGGTTACTTGTATTGACCCTATTATATTATAATCAAATATTTTTTTTAGATAAAATTCTAAGTACATTTTGTTTGACTAAAAAAAATGTTGTGAATTTACTTTTCTGTTATTTCTAAGAAGTATATTTATTTTTACCACTTCATTTTCAGTCTTCTAGAATTCTCGGTTCAAATTTACGAGTATATTGAAAAAAAATCTCTAAAAAAATCATTGGTAAACAAAATATTATACATTATTTTTACGTAATTAATTATTAAATATCACTGTATATTTTTTCATCATTTAGAAAATATGTAAATGTATTTTTAATTTTTTTAACTCTCATGTACAAATAAAATATTGGGTATTAATTTCGTTATGATTTATGTCAAGTTTTATATACCTATGTAAAATATTCCAAAATAAAAGATAATTATTTAAATACTAGTATATGATTTAACAGTTAAGTATAAACTGCTTCACATTATAATACTATATAATATATTATCTTGATATTTCGTTATTTTTGGATGACCTAAACTAATTTGATTTTAAATTAAATAAACCGAGTTTTCAAATTGCCAAGGGTATTCTGCAAGTGTGTTTAAAGTTGATTACAAAAATAACCATTTATAAGTCGAAGAAAAAGTAATACTAAGGTACAAAAAAAACAATAAACTTATTTCGAAGAAACTAGAAACATCATACATACGGCTAAATGTTTTTTATAAAAAAAAAAATTAATGAGATTATTTCTGACGATATTTCTATTTTTAAAATGTTCAAAAAAACTTTTATTTATTATGATTTATGTTTATTATATTGATTAGGATTAGAATGAATCATATCATACTCTAGGTACTGGTAATTGGATAAATAACAATGTTTTTATTATTATTATTATTTTTTTTTTTTTTTTGAAGAAAATCTATTCATAATTTTTACCATAAAACATAGCTCAGAAGTAGTAAAAATATAATATATATATATATATATATATATATTTTCTAATGTATACAGTTAAATATATTTGTTGTAGGGATGGGTAATTTTAACATATTGTATTTTTATGATTGGTATACATTTTTAAGTATTTGAAACTTTTTTATCCATTTCAAATAATTATTAAAGTATTGAATTTAAAGTTATGACTAATATATTGAAAAATGAATAATCATATCTAATTAAATATCAATAAAGAACTGTACTATTTTTATGTAGATATTTGTATTTGATTTTAATTTTTTTAAATTAATGTATTTTTTAATAAAAATGATGCCATATATAGTATATAAATAGTTAAAATTAAATTAGAAACCCAAATAAAATTTTAAAAACAGGGGTTCTCTTATTTTACGAGTATTACTTTAGTATAGTTCGTGGATGCATAATAAAGTAATCGCAACTTCATTAAAGTTGCATTCAACGTCGACAATAATTAAATTACAATAACGAAAAATAATATGAGTATAATGTACGATGTGCTTGGTAAAGTCATAGAATTACAGCAAGCATTAATTTTGAATATAGTGATAATTTATTATAATATGACGGCTAAATTTTCAATCTAATTTGGATCTTATGTACACAATTTTAAAATGTATAATGTATTTGATTAATTTGATAATGACTACAATATTATGCTTTATACATTTTAATACAAAGGAAAAAATCCTATAGTATAGAGTAACATAACATTGAAAAATTGGAGGTTTTAGGTTTATATTTATTTTCAAATATATTGACACATCTCTCTTTGTCGACTCCGGTGAATTGTTTGATTATCAAAGTGTCATTTTTGTTTACGGTTTTATTTCGAATAAACAAGTTTTTGTCGTTGACTTTCAATGATCGGATTTGGAAATTATTCTTAAGAATATTTGACGTTAGTAAACAATTTGTTTTTCTCTCATTGAAATGACTTGTATTTTGACGTTTACTCTTGATTTATGTAACTTTTCTGTCAATTCTTTAATTTTATAAAACTTACTACCCACATCCATAAAAAAAAGTAAAATAAAATAGCGTTTCGTGCTTTTTTATCTCAATTCTATGCCGGTTTGCACTTGACCGAATGATTTTCTGGAACGAAATAAAGCGACCATGTCTCCCCTTGGATGTTAAATGTTTTTCAGAAAAAAAAAAAATATACACACATTCGTTTTACATAATATTATGTGTATAGTGAAATGCTACATTGAATAATGTCACGCTGGTATGCATACGATTTGGAATAAAGATGTGGTGTCTATTCATGGGCCACATTAAATGACGTCGTCGTGTATTAATATAATATCATATATAATATAGTTCAAAATGTAATATTTTATATTACAATATAATTTTTATTTATTTTGGGAAAAAAATTACTAACGTTATCAGATTGATTCCTTTGAACCAGGGACGTAGTTGCAAATCGCTAGGGTGCTAAAATTGCTGAATATTAGAACTAACACAATGAACCCCATAAACGTGATTAAAATTTATCATTCATAGTGACGGTATTGCTAAAAAAGTTAAAATTGTTTTTTTTTTTTTAATATATATTTTTAGTTTATTAAGTTGCACTGGCTTTATAAATTCGTTTACTTCGTATAAAAGTAGTTTTCTCTATGGGATGAATATCATTTTGGACTCTTACAACAGGTAATGGAAAATAGTGTAACTTTCCACATGAAAGTAATAGCTAAAGAATTACATATAGGTTATTACTTACAAGTGAGATAATGAGTAAGTCTATACACGGTAAAAAAATATGTATGTTGGTTAGTATGTTAAGAATGAAAAATGTAACATGTTAAGATGGTTTTTTTTTAATTTTTTTAAGATTTGCATCAGTTAACCAAATTTTAGTACATTATATATAATATATAAAATACATTTTTTATTAATTATCTAATCAGTAATCACTTATTACAAGTATACTAGCTTTTTGCATTGTTAAAACCATACATTTTTATTTAAAATTTTTCAAGATAATTATATGAGTATTTGCATTATTAGTATAAGCAATAACATGTATGTAGAAACATGTATAATATTTTTTTCACCGTGTAGAAACTAATAAATGTATGTTTTTAATGTGTCTTGTGTTGGAACTTATATTCGTCAAACACAACAGATTTTTTAGGATAGATTATTAATTATTTTATCGATTAAACTTGACTAACAGAAATACAATTTTTATGAAGTTATTTTAAATAAATATACGGAAAATAAGTGTACCACATTAAATTTAAATCTATATTATAATGTAATAATACCCAACACTATTAATTAAATAATTACCTATTTATTTTTGATTGAAAATAAATTGTTTTGCAAAATATTATAATTATTGATATAAATTCATAATATTAGATAACATATTTAACAGAGGTGGTAGTGGTGGCCGTTTTACTAAACAACCACCATTAAATAGGTAGTACCTAGTGTGTGAGGGTCACATATGGCCGGGTCTGCAGTTTTACCTACAATATTTTCGATTCTTCAGCACCCTCGATGCTTTTGGCGGTTTGCGCCTTTGATCCGGAACTACACATGAAAGACTACATGATTATTATATCAACTTTTAACAAATATTATTTAAGCGTTGTAGTCGGTTAAAATATATCTGTTAAATGCTATCCACTGACACAGCGAAATCAAATCACGTGAGTTATAATTTTATAAAATAAACCGACTAATTTTTATTGTATACATATTATTATTATATAATATACACAGAGGTTCAATTATGTGCTGTACATACTATGCACAACCATAAGTACGACCATCGTGTGACAAAGTCGAAGACTTTGGCAAACGCATATTTCAACTTGAACCGAGTACCTAATTCATTACGATGATGTACGGCATCCTGTGAATAATGATTGTCGGCTAGTATTATATTATCACTGGCACATCATTATCCCGCGCGACTATCTTTCGACTGGAGCTTGGCGTGTTATATTATATTGTTATATACGAGTAGTAAATTATATGGGCGTGTATAAATGTACAGCATATATATATATATATATATATTATATTATGTACGTTGTTAGAGAAGCCGCAATTTTTAACAACAAAATATAGTCATTATCCATCATACTTTTATGAGCACCAGTACATACCACATTATATACAATATCACAGCGTATATTATAAGAAAACTTTCTTTGGTAAATAAGTTAAGAACATAAATTATACAGAGTGTCTACGCGCCGCATGTGTCCACGTCTACGACAATAATTTAAACCGAATTTCCGTTTTCTCGTTTCTTTGGAATTTACGTTGGTCGATTTTTTTATAGAGCCAATTAATGTATATATTTAAAACGTATAATATTATCCCTATTTCCATTAAGTATATTTAAATAAATAAAAAAAAGTGAAAAATAAACAAATAGTAATATCAGTTTTAAAGTTTGGTCAGAAGCCGTATATAGGTGAAGTGGTGAAATAGTATTAATGTAGTGGTCTGACGTTTATGTACCAGAAAAATACAATGGGCCACTCTGTATATATAAAATACATTTATAAGTATTATATATTACATATATTTATATATGTGTTTATCTTATAAAAATAAATTGTTTCTTTTGTTTGTTTTAAGAAATTGCTTTTTTCGTAAGAAAAAAGTACGTTAAAAATTATATTAAAATCGTGTATATTATCAACCATAATAACTATGCGTACCCTTAGTATCGTATCTACACCATAATAACAATGTTATTGTTTATTGATCGTTATACAAAATGTCCAGTTTGAATATTTGGGTATTTTATTTTTATTATCTCAAAAATAATATTATTCATTATTTTATTATATTCGAATCCCTTTGAAGACGTCCCGCGTAATAGGATGGGTAACGTGGGATTCAAGTCACGTAGGTTTACCTTCTGCAAATGATTAAGGATTTATTTTTTGTCTATTTTTTTGTGCTAATAATATTCTCACCTTTTTATTTCAAAGAAAAAAATATATTAAAATGAAAATTCAGCATTTTTTTTTATAAAAAACTAATTATAATGGTAGTTTCCACCGATCGAATCGAATTCAAAAAATATTATATGTACTTATTGCGCTTCCTAAACACTTAACATTTATTGCAAACGAGAAATATTGACCGAACCTAATTCGATTATAAAAAGAACGTGATGGAATCGAAATGTTATATTACATTATTACGATAACAAAATACTGTTCCACAGGTATCTGCAAATAATTGTCTATTGTCATAATATACATAAAATATAAAATATTATATTATAATATTCATGACGTATTTGTTGTGTTATCATTAAAAGTGTTTGTTTATCACGATAAAGGTGCGGGAAGAGTAGTGAAAAGTGTCAACAAGAACCTAAAACCGTACTTATCACCCGTAATGCATAAGGTATACCTATATTATATTAAGTATAATTCGAAATTATGTGTGCTCGGCGGAAAAACAAAAAGATTCTACATAAACAATTGTTATATAGTCGTAACGTACGTTATTACCGCTATTACATGTTATCACATACAACTAAATATTATTATAACCGCTTACAATAACAATGCACGGACACTATTGTTTGTACCTTATAGGTAGGTACTTAAAATATTATTTTAACGTTGTATCTACATACATTTAATTACAATAACACAGGCCATCTCATACGGATTGCTGTCTATACCTACTAACAACGCGGTGTATACTATATGATTGTCCATATAATCATATAGTACATAAATATTAAATATATATTATATGTCTATTTATATACACATTATTGTGTCTGACGATCGTATAAAATAATTTTTTTTTTTAATTATTATTACAACGCGAATGCCTAACATATTATATAGGTAGGTGATATATTATAACGATAGAACCGTGTTTCGTGTGTATTATATGCATATGTGTATATGTATAGAGGTACTCACTGAGACTGGCAATATTCTTCAACGTGTTGAGCAAACCATTCATCACATCGCCCGTCTTCCAAATGTGTTTTGATAAGGAATATTTCGTTCGTCTCGATTTGCTGTCGCCCGGACGAGATGACGGCGATGACGGTTCAAACACCGGACGGTCTGAATGAAGAATGCAATTTACTATACGTTACATTATACGGCACTGATATGGTACGCGTTTCCTCCTGTTGTGCGTTAAAACATGCGCATTACGTTTTTATCGATCGGCGGCCAACCCCTCTGCTCCTGATGCCATCGCGGGGGCGGCGGCGGCAGTCTACCCCTCGTGCACACGTGCGGTGTGCTTCGCTCCGTCAACCCTTCCCGGGGGCTAGAGAGTATGATTTTCTGCCCCTTCCCCAACTCATTTACGTTCTATATATCGCATTATCTATACATGTTGTACCTTGTACACGTTGAGGTTAAGTGTATGGACATTATATAACGTATTATTATAAATACATTGTGATGAAAAAAACGTATCTTTATTTATCCGTCGTCGAGTCGAATAGATAGTATAGGCACACGCAAATCATGTGTGTAGGTTTGTAATGTTATCGGCGGAATAGAGCTTAATAACGGTTCTGCGACCGCGTTACAATTTTAATAACGACTCGTAAACCAAGGAGGGTTAACGAGACATGCATTATAGTCGAAAGTATAAGACGACAAGTATTAGGCAGTAAATTACTCTCAGCTCTAAGTTGAGATGGTTCTACAGTAGTGGGGGACGAGATTTCGGTGGAGTTTAGTACGAGCGTTAATTGTTTTGGGGCTGATCATCCAATAACGACGATTTATTGTCATTTCGGGTAAAAGGTTTTTAAATCACTAAAGTCTAAACCGATGAAATGCTATCATATTGATGTATAGATATCAAGAAAACAAGGCATTCAGCTCGCCGAATGCGGTGTAATTTATCGCGTTGACGTTAGATCTTCAAGCATGTTTTTGGGTTCAGATATAAAACTAGCGATTTAGTCATAATATTAATATGGTTATTGTTATAACTAATTTTTATCTACTACTTTTTTATAGTAACTATACTAATTTACTAATTATGATTTAACTGCCATACGTATATAGGATCATCGCCTTGAATTAACCGGTTATACAAATTTTAGATCCAATTTAAACCACAAAATTCTTGAACTTCATAAAATTTCTGATGCATATTTTATTTTTTTATATTCATCTAGTATATTACGGCGCAACGATAATGATGTCAAATAATTCGTCCTATAAGCATGTAACCACGCATCGTTATTTTTATAATAGAATATTATTGATAAATTAAAATATATTAAGAATTTATTGTTTTAATATATCTTCAAAAACCGAGTGAGATTGCACTTATAGGATGTAAATCGTAAATCTTAATCTATATTGTCGCGGAACAGATAAATATTTATTAAATGTACGATCCGTTATATTAGCTTTAACTAATGCGTTATATAGATAAAACTAGTATAGGTGATTTAGAATACTTTTTGAATACAGAACATAATAACATGTAGGTATATTTATTTTTAATAAAAATATCAAAATAGTTTTTTAGCGGTTGGTTACCGTTTGGTGTTTCAACCCATAGTACTCAAATGCTTCGTATTTAGTATTTGATTTCAGATTTAGTTGCACATACATAGATCTTCCATATAAACGATATAGTACGAAAACTCACTAGTTAATGGATTCGTAACGTCTCCATCGTGACATTTTTATAAATCTAAGAATTAACACTCGTTAGTTTAAGTTAATTATAAGAAATGAATTTTCACAATATTGGATTCAAACTAGGAAAGTTAAGAAGCAGTTATATCTTATATTATACATATATGCATATATAATATATATTTTAGCATTATATTTTATAGATAATTGTCAGTTATTCATAGATTTTTAAAAGAAACTAATTTTCATCGTATAAAATAAAATTTAATATCCTTATGGTTAGTTAGTAAAATAAGGTTATTCTTTAAAATAATAATTTAATTTTTGCTAGGTACGTTCATACAAAAACATAAACTAATTTTTGAAAAAAGCTCAATTTCTATTAACAAAATAAAACATTTACCATATTAGATTAGGACAGCGAAGATCTCTTTAATTTTGAATAAGTATTTTACAGATTCAAATAGTTTTTTAATATTACTCTATTAATAAATAAATGTACTAAGTATAAATAATAATTTAAAAAAATAATAAATAGATTTTTAATAGAAACTTAGTTATTTTAAAAACTAATGTATACAACGAATGTGGTAGATGAGTAATATATAATATTATGCTTTGACAGCTACTTTATTATAGTTGGACAGTCTGTATAGTATCAGCTTTCAACTAGATCTGTAGTATCGATACGTTAATTTTTTGCTAACAAAGAGATATCCTAACAGTTCAACATACTATAAAATACAAATAATACCATGAGTATCGAAAAGTTGTTATTTGTTCTGTGAAAATAGCGTGTGTGAACATAGAAGCCCTATATTAAATCTTAAACCAACATAATATTACGGTAGGTATAATATTATATTTTACACGTATTGACGTATTTAAGTAAATCCAATTTTAAAATGTTAATTTATCATATCATACAACTCGAATCAATTCTACTAACAATAGTAAGAATTATGAGTTTTATATGAAAAAATACGTACATCTGTATATTATATTATAATACATTCAATGGAATTAATATCAAAAGGGTAATTGGCCACGTGTGCATAAATAATAATATAACGTTTAAACGTCATTTAAATATTTCAAGTCACTTATATAAGTTCTAATATTGATGTAGAGTAATACACGAAACCATAGAGCTTATTTTGTAATAATTACTACCTAATTATAGTATCGATAAAATTCAGCTATAACCACCCCAACTACGTAAGTATATACTTAGTCATGCATATTACGTTTTTACGATATTGATTAGTTCAAACATTATATTTTGATAATATACACTAATATACTATTATTATCTATTGATTCCGAGAAAATAGGTATCTATTTAAGTTATGGAAAAAATTAATTATGCCAGTTATAATTATAATTATTATAATTACCTACCTATTATTTATAAGAATTTATATAATTTTGATATTATTTACGCAATTGTATACGATTTAGGTGACATTTTTCATAGGTAGTATAACCGAACGACGTCTTATTTTTACAGAGTTCGATTGGGGTTAACGACTTTAATTTTTTATTCGTTTGCTACTACAGTGAGTTCAAATTAAAGCAATACAAATAACAAAAATCCACAACATCTCTATTGCAGACTTTATATAATATTGTCCTATAAAAAGCACACCGATCAAAATAATTTAGTTTCAATCCATATATATATGTATTGACATATATCATAACATAAGCATTTTGTTTAAATAAAAATAATTATTTATTTATTTCTGATCCATATGTTTGACTGTAATACTATACTTTCGTTATTGCAAAACTATTTAATTAATTCAGATGAAATAAAATAAAAACTAAATATTGTTTTAATATAAACGTTTAACTTGTGAATTTTGTTTTTGAAAAGTAAAAATAAATAGTAGATTCATTTCATAATAGTAAATTATTGATTCTTAATTTTTGTTTATTTATAATTTAGATTCTAAGAGTAGCGATGAAGCTACATTTTCATAAAATAATTAAGAAAAAAACAATTATATACTTGGTAAATCTAGACTAAAAAAATTCAATATTTCAACATTAATTAGTATATCTAGTAAAAGTATACCTAAAATGTCTATCTATAAAATATATACGTAGGTATTAAGAAAATATAGATATAATGAAATCAAGTTTATCTATGAAAATAAAATCACCCGTAGGTACTAGATCAGGTTTATTAGGTTAGTTAATTATTTTTATTACTTTAATTATTATTAGTTAGGTAGATTAGGAAATTTTTCAAAAATTAAATTTATTCAAATTTCAGATAAATTCATTAATTTTTAAATAAAAAAATATAAATATTTTTTAATGTATCACCTAATTTAAAAAATGGAATCTACATCATCATTTAACATAATATATAAAATACATATTTCTACTATTTCTGTGTAATTATATTTTATTTTATTTTTACTCAAGGTATAGGTATTAGCAGATACAAAATTGTGTTTTAATTATATAACAGTTTTGTTTTTTTCCATTAACATCCATTTGATGAAAACCGATCGAACAATTATCTGATGACTGATGACTGATATATTATGTTTCCAATAAATTACTATTGAACAATAGTGCTGATATTACTCTATATTAACTATAGCATCGGCCGGATAATCTCCAAGCTTGAAAATAATGTTAATTTGATTTATTCTCTATTACAAAATAGTTTAATGGCAAATTGTTTTACAAGATGGTTAACTAGAAGTTCAAAATTTAACAAACAACATTAGTAAATTGATTATACGATGCCGTCTAAAATCATGATAGAGTGTAAATTGAAAATTGATTACTTTTTTTTTTATAGAATCTATACTTTTTATTTTATCTGTCTATCTCACTTTTTTTGGATTAAAAAGGATCTGAGGATTCTAGAGTTTTCTGTATGAAACTCTATTTTTAAATTGATAATACAATACATGGGATACTTAATTAAGTTAGTTAACATGTATAGAATTCAAACATTTTGAAAAACTATTGTAAAAGGTCGGAAAATAACTAATCATTAAAATCATTATCTTAAAGAATATAATATTATAATCCGATTTTATGCTAGATGTAAATGTATAATTACGTAGATTGATTTAAATCTTAAATGTAAAAATATTAAGAATTTTAATTTTAATTTATTAAAAAGCACATATTTTCAGAAAATATTTTGATTTTATTAAATTATTAATTTGAAATGAGATATTATACAGAATAAAATATATCAATTAAATTGTTATAGTAAAATATGTTTTGGAAATATCAAAAAATAGTTTCTTCTTTCTAGTAAATATATTGTTTTAATGCATTATTATGCAAGTAAATATGAAATGTTAAAAATGTTTTTGTCTTTTAAATATTAACTATAAATTGAAAATAAACCAATTCATCTGATGTGTAAAAAATCAGTTACTTTTATATACGGACGTACACGTTTTCATTTGTAGTTGTGTAATTTACAATAAGTATTTTGCTTAATGAAATAATAATATAAATTAAAAACAATAGTAGCCATTATGTAATAATATTATGTATGAAAGAGATATACTCATTGACAATGCACATCAGTTGATATTTGACCTAACTAGTAATCTTAAATAGGTACTTACTAATAGGTAAAAGTATATATAAAAAAAATAAACTGTTCTTTTTAAATTATTATATGAATAAGTTACGTTTAAAATGTAGATAGTTTACAATAAATCTTAGTAATAATCAATATCTAATCATTTTTAAAGAAATTCAATTTGGAAAGAATGTTGGATAACTGGACAAGAATCGAGAAACATTGTATCTTCATATTATGTATATATTCAACCATAGAACTACGCTACCGCATTTTAGTTCAATACTGATCGATATTACATTTGGACGTGCCATTCATTTCGGCAAGTTGTGTCTGATTTTGACCAATCGCCAAGGTGTATTTAAGTGTTTTCATTGCAGGGTGTGTCCACAAGAGTCGTAGAAGATTGATTCGCTAACTTTAGATGTGATTAACTCTAAATATATTTTATATCCATTGTTAGATATCGGAAAATATTATAATTAAGGTATCTATATAATATGACGATGTCGGAAAAGGGGCTCATAAAGGAGATTTGCCAGAATTTTTATAATAGACCTGGTTCAGGACTTCTTTTTACGTAAGTTTGGACCTCTTTTGCGTATACCTATCTAAGTAACTAATTTGGTGTGGGAAATGGGTGCTTATTTTTGTGGTGGTGAGTGATCCGTGTGTATAAAACCTCTGTTGCATATTAATATACATTCATGTAATCAACGTAAAAAAAAAATATAAGGCAACTTTCGTCTTACAAACTTGGTGTGTAAATATTTTATGTACCTATTGTAATAATTTAACGTCATAAGTTATAACATAGAATTTTGGAAAGATTTAGAAAACATAAAGTTATAGGAACAATTTTAGTTGGTTAAAGTTAAATTTTAAAATCTGTCACAAACCATTTTCAAATATAAATATTAATATACATATATAATTAATTTTGTTAAAAAAACCAGCTTATGCACAACAAAGAATATAAAAATTGAATTTAGAACATGAATTTAAATAACATTCATAAAAACTAAAGTGTTAGTTCGAAGGTAAATTTTTCAAATGATTTAAAAGAATACATTATGCAATCATAGAATTGAATATATTTGATCGTTATGTTTATGAACCGAACGTTGAATAAGATGTATTAAATTTTGAATAATGATATGCGCGTGAAATAGTCAGACCTAATTTTTTTTTTTGCAAATGAACTTCTAAGTTATTTTAAATTTGTACAATAAATATTTAATGTGTAAAACGTCAAACAGTTAATAAAAAAATCATTATAACAGTATTTTTGGCGGAAATGTTTTTGTTTGAGCGGAAATGATGTGATTTTATGAAATAAAAACAACAAAGCGGTGCGAAATGGAATCGAGATAAAATAGGTAGAAGTTTTGCACAATATGTTCTCACCCTAAGGGTACTCTATATATAACGTTTTTATGGTATATATTATGTGACTCAAGTGAAAATTAAATGCCGTACCGAGAGAATAAAATTTAGAAGGAAAGACTTAGTTTTGCAAAAAAGGAAAGAAAATTTGTATTATATTTTATAAAACCTTTCGTTTAAAAAAGATTGAGATAAACTATTATAATAATTATTTTTCATTTATCATTTAACCAGAAAAAAAAACCAATATCATTTCCCAGTATAAATAAATTTATTATTTGTTGCCTATTATTTCGGCAGAGGGTAAAATATTGAACAATTCGCATTTCGGATGGGTGGTGGGTTTAAAAATATTAACGAATTATTTTGTCAACAGAGTTGAGTAATGAACATGCATTTTGAATCCCTGTAGGATTAAAACAAACATAAAAAAAACGAAGAATGAAGTTAAAAAAAATGGTTAAAAAATAATTTTTAATGTAGCTTTTTTTTAACTCAATGTTTTTGTACTCTTACTTTTAATTTATTCGATTGCGGTCGTGTTTAGTTTGAAAATAAACAATTATCGATCCGACGCGCGTATATTATCAGAAATAGGTAAAAAACCTAATGCCTATTGTACGTATCGTATTCAGCAATAATATTGTAACAAATCAGACTTATAAACATACACAATATTTCACTTGTATTTCACCTTACATTATACAATCGTCTCGAACATTGCAGTTTGTAGTCGGAAATAGCAGTGTGCCAAAAACCCAAACTAAAATGAACATATTATTTATTATCTCCACATTGTCATTTGCTGGCGAATCGACTGCAAACCAAGTCTGACAGTTGCTTGAAAAAGCCTTATAAACATCCAGACTTCTATAATGTTTTTATATTGTGTACTGCCACAGTGTCGCTGTATCCATCGTGATACAACAATCACGAGTGGAAAGGGGTCAAGGGGCGCCGAGGTTCGATTAAATATATACTAAAATACACTATATGTATATTCTATTTTATTATACGTGAACGTGTGTGTGTGTGTGTGTGTGTGTGTGTGTGTGGTGACAGTGACAAACGTTTGCCTTTTGTCCGACAAGCCTTTTATATCATATTTCGAAATCACTGTTGGAAAGATTTTTGGTAACTCGTGTCAGTTTCATGGGATCGTAGGTGGCGTGAACTTTTAGTATACTATAATATTTGTATATAACAATAACTCGTGAATCGTTCCTGCAGTGAAAATCTCTATCGATAACATTATTATAATCTATTAAAATATTGGTATACTCAGGTGAAAGATATCAATTTATAAAGTATATAGTCATGTTCTACACAGATAATATTTGATACTGAAGACACAGAACATTTTGAAAAGTCGTGATAAAATATTAGAGAACATATTTTTCGTTCGTTTAACCTGACGGCTGAGATTAAAGTATCATTGCCTATTTGCATATATGGACAAGGCGAAAACATTAATCCGGCCTTGACGGTATTAGTAGTGTTAATGCGTAGTGAGATAGGTAAATTATATTATTAATCTGCTGTTGGGTCGCTACTTACTTCGTTTCATGGAGTACGCATGCAATAGGGCTGTGATCATGTTACACTTAGCGTCACGGCGAGCTATCAAAATGTCTCTCCTCTTCAGTGCCTTCACCAGCGCTTCGCAGCACACATTCAACTGGTCTCTGAGTAATTCAACCGTAGTACATAGCTCTTCTACACCTAATAATAACAATAATAATAATTAACATACAACATAAATGTATAATACATATACTATACACTACAAGCATGCAGTGCTCGCATTCATGTGTATAAAGATGAAGATTTAATATGTTAGAGATAGGGGTAACTAGATTTTTGCCCCTACTACTTCCCTAAAGACCGTTGGAATTAAAAATGTTTTCAATATATTGGAGTGATGAGACCCAGAAATGTTTGCACTTCATAAAATGTTTGATTTATTTCAATTGCAGTGATATATACCTAGTGATAAATAATACTTTTTGGATATTATGATTTAATATAACACAAATACAGATCTAGGACGGAGCGATCGCTTTTTCACCACCTTCTAATTCGTGCCCTGCTTATATATAATATCGATTATTACCATAAATATCGAGCAGCGTAAATGCCGTAAACTCAAAATCAGTTCAGCTAAGTACATGCAATTTAATGTGCAGACCGGTGTGTTTATTCATAAAATAAAATTTGGTTGAAAGCTATCAAAACTCAAAAGTGGTAAACGTGCAAAATCCATAAAATCTAGTATTACTATTAATTATTGTTATATATGATATGATACAAAAAAATGATTTCAGAGCACATCCTATTATAATATTATACACTTAATGAAATCAGTTTGTCTATACAGTAGACATAAATATTAATTTTGATAAATTATCATTTTCAGCTATTTAATAAATGTAATAACCTGCAGATGATACATTTTTTATAAAAATATTATGACATTTGTTAACGCTCTTTGTATGAAAAATAATAAAACAATAATATCTAAGGTATTATAGATTGTTTTCCAAGCGTGTTGTATATATCTATATATATCAAATACCTAGTTGTACTCGACAGCAAAATTATTTTAAAATTCTTCAAAAAAATAATGAAAAAAAAAAACATTGTATAAGTTTACCAACTACTTACAAAAAACAATTAATATAAATGTCATCGTGTAATGCAACAAATTCAATTAGCGCGTTCTACTTTTCTTTTCTTTTTTTTTTTTAACTGAATCGTATCATTTATACTAGCATGATTTCGTCCGAAACCCAAATGAAAGTGATAAGCATCACTGTACTCGTGGACCACAAATTTGTTCGAATGGAAACACAAACAAGTAAATCTCTGTCAATCACAAAAGCTTTACCTTCAACGAATGGCCTGTAATTTGGTTAATTTATACTTGATCAAACATATTTGGACTGTTTTCTGTATAAATCAATCGCATTTATGTATGAATAAATTACATTATAATATAGGTAGGTATATAATATACATTTTATGCATTTGTCACGATCTCTTTCTCTCTCCTTTCTCTCTTTATTATGCTATTTTGCTATTTATAGACTTAAGCACGTGAGAGGAAACCGTTTATTCGACTTATGTTTTGCGTGAGCTTATCACATTTTGTAAAGGATGTTACAGTAGGATGCCTGTACAGTATATAATGTATGTATATTATATTATAATAATCTTGTTTTCGTCAATTGTGCAGTACCTACTTATTGTTTTTACTATACATACACAATATTCCTACACACGCGTAGCATACTATGTATTATAATAATACATATACTATCATTCTTTTTTTATCTTAACAGATTTAGTATACATGCAATGAAATAATGAACAACTTAAATTTATTCTATTTTACGGGAGGTGATAATAGTACCTATATTATGATTTCACAAAATTTACTATTTTCTGTATGCATGACACACTTTAGTAGTATACACAGTGTATTTATATTAAAAAGCAGATAGTTCAAATCATGCAACAAAATCTGTGACACTATAATTTTTATTTTTAAGTATATAAATGTATAATACAATATATTATAGTATCACAATATGGCTACTTAATATTGCAATTGAAAATCCGTTAAGCCGAAATGATTTAATAATCTATCGAAATATAGCTTATAGGTTTAAGGTTAACAATGCAAATAATGCAATAATTACATTTTTGAAAATAAAACATTATTTATTAATATTATAATATTAATACCTACTTTGATGTAGCGACTAAATATTCCCATATATATTATGCATGTATTAATTTCGAGAATGTAATTTCATTTTCAGAATTTTCAAGTTAGCCGTTCATGAGTTATGTATAAAATAAAAATGGATGGACTAAATTTACGTAGCCTACCCACGTTACTTTAAAATTTCAAAATATATACCAAAAGATGCGTCTAGATTTGCGAAACGTAATACGTAAGCGTAAACGTATATTTCAGGTATGTGATTGTAATTATACAGATTACCGAATACCAGATAACAACCATATACCTAGACACCTAGCTATATTGTGTTGGATTAAAACTCGTAAATTCTGAAAATGGACTCGCAAATAAGACGCTTTAGTTTGATATCTATGAGGCTGCGTGGATAGTTACAGTACAAGTACTGTTCTGTTACTAACAAGTACTGTCCTTGGTTATAACTTAATCAATCAGTAATTAGTTTGTTAATTAAATCTACAGTTGATTTTTACGTCTCATTCTTAGGAAAAAAAAATAATTTCATCGTCGTTCTTGAATAATATTAATTTATATTTTCCCTCTTGTAACAAACGTAAAATAATGTATGTATCTTATATTTATTTTCTGGATGAATTTTAAACGTGACACGTATAGTTAAAAGATTGCCGTGGTCGCAAAGTCACACGGTGTTTTAATGTATAACATTATTCTCGAGCGGATATTTACTTGCGCACGAGCGGAAAATAATGAGTGAAATATAACGAAACGGCCAGGCGTGGCGAAGAGAATTTTTTGCAACTATCTAGCTGGTGAGTTCCATTTAAAGTATTGTAGTATATGATAAAACTAAATTTGTACTAGTGGCAAAGAGAGTAGAATATAGGCAATACTACTAATACGTATTATTATACTTTAATCAGTACGCTTATTATTACTGCCATCAACGGGCTTTGTATTTAAGTATACAACGTAGTGGTCGTGGTGTAAATGTAAATGGTGTACATTTTTTTTTTTGAGAAAAGAAAAGGTTAGTGGTAAAAAGTTTTGATTTGCATTTTGTACGGTTAAAAAAATATATTATATTAGCAATTCTTATAAATGTGATGAGGTACAATAAATGTGGTTAGGTACATAAATAGAATAGATAGTATAGTGAAAATTAAAAATTTATGAGATTACTTTATTCATCTTCTTCAACTAATTTTTATACCTAGTCAAACGTCCAAGATAATTTTAATATAATACTGCCATATTTTACATTGATTCTTTTCCTAGTCATATCTAAGTAAAAAACTTGAAAGAAATTAAATTTTTTTGATTTTTTGGTTTAAGCTTACTTATCATAAATTCATTATTATATATATTTGTGCATTACATAGTATTTATAAAGCATGCGTAAATATATATTGACGATAGAATCAAACTAAGAAAAATAAGTGTACGTTTATATTATATTATTTAAAATGGACTGAGCATTCAAAACCAGTAACTACGAGTACGTAATAAATTATTATGGGGATATCTATTCAGTTCTGTCAGAATAGATAGGCGTGCACGTAACTATATATTATATTATTGAACTTTTATGTGTATTATTATATTATACAAGTATAAATATTGAGTGAACAGTTGTAAGTATAATATTCTACGATATGAATGTCGATATTATTTTCACTTGATTGTAACATTCATCGCCGTACGCCAACAGAATAATATTATAATAATATACGTATATCCTTTATACTGAATATATCTATCAATAAAAATGAGCTGGATAAATTGACTATAATATGGTTTTCTGCGGTTTGTGAAAACACCAATACATGTATTTTTATTACATTTATGTGTTTGCAATATAATCTCCGCCACCCAATTCAAAAAATGATGAAAATGGTTTTGATTAAATGATTATCTGCAAGAAAATCTTAATTGAAAAAATTCAAAATGTGACATTTTTTAATTAAACCAAACCATTAGATTTTATTGATGAATCTGAAAATTTACTCGGAACTAAGAAGTATGTTATACTACTAAAATGATAACATTATTTCAAAATAATAACTAATGAGTATTAATATAAATCCAAATTTTTAGAACTTTTTTCTATTTTGAAAATTCTAATTTTGTCTTAGTCATCAACAGATTTTAAAAGAACTTAGCTTTCTTAAAAATACCTTTAAATTTGCGATTTATGTTTATACAACAGCTTCAAAATTATAATTGTTTGTTATCTGGAATCCATTTTTATTTTATATAATTTTAGAATTACTTTGCATTCGTTAAAACCCAAAATAAGTAATAGTATTATAAGTGAAATTCTCATTTATGAATTAGTATAACCTAAATCAATACGCACTTGTACAGCTTTTATCAACAAATATTCACTCATTTTTTATCCATTATTTTACAATAGACACTCAATCATTATATTTTGACCGACGTTATAGATACATCACATTTTATCCATTTTAGCTTTAAAGTATAATATTTATTTTAAGTTAAATCGTTTGTTTGACTTTGTATCTGCAGTTTATCATCTACGATGGCACATCGAATTTCTATTGTATAAATTCGATAAAAGAAGAAATAGTCATATTTAAATATAAATTATTAATGCTATAGTCACTATAGTTTGTAACAATTATTAGAATATTTTAAATAGATAACTTCATACTTTATATCTTTTTCATTTTTCACTTCAAAATTTTGTAAATACAAATGAATTATTATACATTTAAGTCTATATAGTATAGATAGTATAAATATAGTATGATATAGTGTAGTGGCAATGTGTAATATATAAAATATATACTATATAATCTATATATTTTTCTGTAAATTATTAATGTAATATTTCTTTATAAAAATCAGACACCTGTTATAAAAATATAAAATTTAATTTCTTATTTGGCGTGAATAACAAAATAATCGAATGAGGAGGGGTTAGCAATTTACAAATACACCATTTATTAATTTTATTTTAATTATTTTTAATATTTAACCTAACGTGATAAACTGCATTTAGTTTTACTTTTTCTTGTCAGTCTTTTGGACCATCCGTTGTTCGAGGAGATGGTTATCTTACCGCCGCTGTCGCTCCAATTCATATGGTCTGTCGAAGATTCAGAGGCTACGCTACCACCACCACCCACTCTGTATATGTCTTCCAGTAGTTTGTCCATTAGGTCGGTGACCGAATATCGTTTCCGATTTAACAGTTGTTGTTGAGCGTCACCGGACGGAGTATTCGCTGTTATCATTGCAGCCGTCGTTGTCAACACCTGTACAAACCGACAAAACTTCTATTATCATTAATATTATTATTGTTTAATGCATTTATTGAGTAGATACCATGAAACATGCAAATGTTATCTATTATATTATGAAATATGTTTTGTTTAGAATTCATAAATAATAATATTAAACATTATTACATTTATTTAAATTAACTGTTCAAGCAGTAATCAGGTAATAATTATATTTATTTTTAATGTGGTTTTATAATAAATTATAATGTGTTATATTATACTAACTTATATTTTTTTAAAGTCTATAGTCAAAGATTATACAACCTACATATAAATTTATAAACGCTCTCTGGTATGTATTTATAAATAAAACAGTTGTGTTTTGATACATTTTCTAAAATATTTCATGTCTTATACAACGTTGTTTAATTTATTTTATGTATGTTCACAATTACTTATAATTTGTATATATTCAATGCTCATCTTTAGAATACATATTTATGTATAATATATTATATATTATATTGTATTATTTTATGCAATTTTTATTAAGGAAATTTATTTAAAAAAAATAATACTAATAAAAGTTTTCACAATATTTTAATTTTGATTAAAATAAATTAATATAATTTGCTATTGAAATTAATGTTACTTGGCTGCCAACTGAATAAACCGAGGGATAAACCACTTAATCATGCATGTGTTTATTTCTTTTATACTTGTATATTTAATTGAATAATTGGAATTTCTAATTAACTTAAATTTGATTTTAAATAACAACAAACTTGAAACTGATAGCAAACATAAACATGTATTTTGTCATTATTTTAAGAATTAAATATGTTATATGACTAATAAGTAATAAGTTATATAGTAAAAAGTAAAAAGTAATTAGTTATCATTTTAACTTATAAGTTATAATAATTTAATTTAATTAATTCAGTTTTTTTTTAATTTGTTTATTGATCAAGATGTATGAAAAAACATTAAAAAAAAAGTTATCTCATCAATCAAAAATATTAATTTAAATTGTTTGTGAATTCTATACTCAACCAAGAGAAATGCTAAAAGAAACATGTTATGTTTATATACAAGTTGTAGTTTGGTTAAGGTTTCTAAATGGCTAGAAAAACAGTCAAAATCTTCCAGTCTTGAGTTTAAACTTTTAATAATATATTTTGAAATGTACATATTTATTATAATTTATAATATATACAGAACATGTACTATTTTACTATCATGAAAATATTTTTATTTTATTCTCTTTTAAATATTTAAAATACCTATACAAAATGTAATTGTTATTATTTTTTAGAATGTGTAAAAAATGTGTTCCCATACGATTCAATAGTTTTTCAATTAAAAATCACAATATATTACATAACTGATTAAACAAGTACTTAGAAATAAAATATATCTATATTTATTATATTTGAATTATCTATCAAGTCATAAGTAGGAACTGTATAACTATGACTGTCACCAATATGTAAACTTAAAACCAGATTTCTTAACTAAAAGAAAAATTAAGTCCTAATTAATCTTTGAACCGTAAAGGGATGGTTATTACGTAAGCCAGTGCATTAAAACTGTGAGCTTGGAAGTTCTATAATTACTCATGCTATTGTACACTTCAAACAATCATGTTCTACAATAACAGTTAATAGTTAATAGTTATACATAAAATATAAAACGTGTCCCTACACGAACTGTGTACTATGTATAATCGTATCTTGTATTAATTTTCCACGAAATATATCCGTAACCTGATCTACGCCATAATATATAATTATATTACACGGGATTTAAATGAAAAATATTTAAAAACGTACACTGAAACGTACGCATTTTATAAGTTAAATAAATAAATTTAGCGTATCATGTTTAAAACAAGCATAATAATCGTTAAATAGCTACTTTTAACCAAATTATATTCTATTTCAACTAAAAGTCAATGAACATTAAACGTTTATCAGTGTATTAATTTACGTGTTATACACGTTCATTCAACGTATAATTATTTACTGGGTTATGTAGAATTTGGAACTGTATAATATGGTTTGGAAACTAGAATTTCGAGTGAAGTAGAAACGACTAATGATGAAGTTGTAAAACTTTCAAACATGGTACTATCGTAACCGAAAGGTACTTCAAATTTCATGAGTTCAGACTTGAGAGAGTAAAATAAAAGGGGTTACGATCACAACGAGAGAAATGACTTATATCAAAGTTTTAGGTTGGTAAATTAGAAAAATTAGAAAAAATATTATGACAGGAAATTATTATTTTGATACAAAAGTCTATTCAGTTTTATAATATTATATAGTCCTTTAGTATTTAATAAAACACGCTTTAATGATAATCGAATATAATGAAAATAACGTCAAAAGATAAGTTGAATTCAAGGAACTTAAATTAAGTAAAAAAAAAAAAAGAAAAAATTAAATAATGTGTACCTAAATATTAAAACACTCGAGAAACCGAAAGAATTATGTTTCAATAAATTAGCTGAGTATATGACTGCAAAAAAGCAATCGTGTAAGCGGTGTTTTATTTTTATTTAAATCATATTATTCTGAGTGAACATTTTTAAATAGGTATAGTATTCCTACAATTTTTAAATGAAAATACTACAATAAATCGTAAAATTTTGTAACATAGGAAAACATCATTCTTAAAAAAAAAAAAAAAAAAAATGGAAAACATAACTGAATATTTTATCGTAAATTCTAAATTTAAACTAGTTTCGTTCATAGGTTGTTAAAACACGTTAATAAGCGTATTGTTTTTTTTTGTTTCTATAACGTTATAGACTTTATTAAAAAACGATCGTCAAGCTAAGTTACACAGTTTATTATAATATCAATCAATTATGTTGCTTTAATATATTGTGTTTTAGTGTACTTATTGCTTATTTTTAATGTATTAATATTATTATATTATTATATTAATCTTATTACTACTGGCATTCGAAACTTAATGCAATGTTGACATTATACGTGAATAGTAATATTATCTTTTTGGTTCTTTACAAATTGTATTATTCGAATTGTATATTTTATAGCTCTTGTATATTACTATTACCTAAAACGTTAGTCGTTGAATATTCTAACCACAGTATTAACATAAAATACTGTCTATACTTTTTTCGTTTTCAAGTATATTACACATAGAAATAATATCGTAAACAATATTGTTGTCTACCTACTAATGCATTATAAAATTCCAAATTGAATAAATGAAAATAACCAAATATAATATTTAGGTAGTATTATATTATTATTTAAAAAATATATTTAGTATAATTAGAGTGTTCTAAAAAAAATGATAAAAGCTAAAACGTACGAGCATAAGAAATATAATATAAGAGTATTGTTACTTTATATTAAAGTAACATTTAAAATAATTGATTATTTGTTTTACACTTTTCAACATTATAATCGTATAACAGTTAACTACAATTAATGTTTGTTATAGTCTATTCAATTAAAGTTCGTAAGAGATAAAATTTAAAAAAAATTTAAAATGTAAATGAATTACTTATGATATAGATAAAGATGATAATAATATTTTAATTATAAAACAGATTATTTAATATATTTTTTAGCTTATTATGTTAATTTTCAAATGAACTATGAATAAACATTTATGATAACAAAATCTGCAATAACTAAATAATATGGCGCGAATAATGCATTTATGTGCTGTTTAATTTCGTATTTTAAATATAACGAATTTCATAAAAATTATTAATGCATCATTTAACTTGATATTATGAAAAACTTATTATAAATAATTTTTTTGTTATTATTATTATTTATTAAAATAGTACGTAAAAAACTATTCAATGTATAAAATCTAATATTTATTAATATGAGTCATATTTCATCAAGCGTGTTTTTTTGTGAATACAAAACAATGCGTCCTTGTACAGTAGCCATTTAATATTAGTGCGTTACTGTACTAGGTATACATTTTATTCAAAAGCTTGTCAAAATATTTTATTACATTACTGGAAATTGAATTTAAAAGAGCAAAATAACTGGATTTAAAAACATTTTAATTACAGTTACGAAACTTTTTTTTTTAACAAATTATTTATTAAATGCTATAGTTCATTTTAAGACAACTATATCAATAGATTGTTGAAACATAATATTTTGAGTGAATTTATTTTGTTTTGTATAGACAAAGTTGATACTTATAATTATACAGACATGCATAGCAATTGTAAAATACTGTAGTAAATGGTAGAATTATTAAATGTGTATACAATAATGTCTTGTAATTTACTTAGGCATAAAAAGTTCTTATTATTATATAGCTTGCATAAGTTATATTAATATACATTTTTCTGATAAATTTTTTTACTAAGAAAAAAATTTAGGTACTTAACTGATCTATTCTTCTTAACAATATTATTGTTAAGCTAGTTACTATAAATATAATTTATTTTAAACAGTGCTTGATTCTCGATCAAAGTATCGGCGAGAGATATAGCGTATTATGCTTGTATTTAATTCAGTAGTCAGGTAAAGCATCATAATTTTAATTTCTTTTTTTTTATTTCTTAAAAATAAAATAAAATATATGAAAATTATTGATGTTATAATAAATTGTAGATTATTGTAGTTTTTTTTCGTTTTAATTAGTATTGTAAGTAATTTAAAAAAACCAAACTGCTCATTTATAAATAGTCAACCATATTTAATTAATAATTATTATTGTTTAACAATAATTCTATGTGGTACTTGTTTAAATAAATTAAGTGTAAAGTTTAACAAAAGATAATGTAAAAGGTAGGATAAAACAGTAATGGAGTTACTAGAGAACTGTTGTAGCTTTTTTTCTCAGACATTTTTCGTTTGAATATTCTTCTTAGATAATTATATTGCAAATATACAATACACATATAATATATTTTGTATACATATAAACATACAACAATAATTATTTTTCGTTGGACGAATTGATACTTCAAAAAACATATTCTGCAAAATTTTAGTTATTGTGTTTTTAAATAATATTTCTTTGATTTATATAAGTTGTAACTTGTAATGTTATACGAATTATTATTAATTTTAATGTTGAAATTTATAATAATAATACAAAACTATTCTAAATTGAGGTAAGCGTGTAGACGATAACTATTTCACTAATAACCCAGTATTAGCTGTATTCGATTTAAAATTGTACCTATTGATTTATTGTACCGACGAATAGAGGGGATGATTATAGGGGGTTGCATTTTTAAAATGCAATGAAATCGATATTTATTTTAAAATTTTAAGTACAAACTCGTATCTATAATAATAGTTCATTTGGAAATGATGTACGACCCTTCAGATTTGTATACATAAAAACAAAAGGTAAGTAAGCCAGAATAGTAGATAGTCGTGTATGGAATTAAATATGATATATGGGCTATTTACTGCATGTTATTTCAAATCGACGTGTTTACTGAGAACGAGTAAGGTTTATAAAGGTTCAAAATATTTTAATAAACAAAAACAATACCTGTATGGTCGTATTATTATAATGTCAGAATAAGATATTTTGTGAACATTTTGTATGAAAGATTGTAGAAATATATATTACAATAATATCATAAATATATTATTTTACTAAGTATTTTCACATTATATATTTATATTTATTCTTTGGTTTTTAATTTTTTACCAAATAATAAAAGACGAATCACAAATCACAATTTTCATGACCAACAGGCAATAGGACAGTTAGGACATTGTCATTGTCATTATCATTGTCAGTTTTTGATCCGTAATATTTTTTTCTGTTAATATCGAATCAAAATTCGTAGACAAGTACAATCATTATAATATAATTATAAATATTATATTTAATTAACTAGAATATTATAATATATTATAGATTATTATACTTATTATTTGGTCTCTGTAGGAGATTTTGTTGCCACTATGTTTTAACTTGTAATGTTTACAATATAATATAAGTATACATAACGCATAAATTATTTTATATGAAAAATATTATTATATGTTTTATTTATAAGAGTATTATACTGTTATAATAAATTATATACATTAAATTATTTAATAAGATTTTATTTTTTATTTCGTACTACGTAAGACGTACATATTTTATTATATTTTAAAATAATTTGTGTAGGTAGATCAGATGTTCGTAAAATATTAAACATAATATTTGGCATATTAAATTTAGACTTATTATATCAGAATAATATTTATTTTACTGGATATTGATCAAATAGTAATATTGATAGGTAAGTTTTAATTAATTTTATGTGTGGGTGTGTGTGTGTATATTTTTCTTAAATATTATCTGAAAACTAATGATGGAGTACATCAATAAAAATAATTATTTTATAGCATGTCCATTTCATTTATTTATACAATTTCGAAGCAAATATTAAATTGATTGTACAAAAATAAATATATACTCGTATACATCTGTGGTGACTAAGAAACTCGACCAGACATTAAAATACCTAGCACTGAACTTACACACTACTAGTCGTAATTCATTAATGCCAGGATACTAAGACTGCTGGTCTTGGTTCATATTTCGTCAACAATTATTTGAAACGTCAAAATTATAAAATACATTTTGAGAGATGAAATATCTTCTCTTTGACATCGTGAAAATAAAACGTATACATTGACGGCAGAAGAAAAAAGCGCTAGAAATGAAACAATAATACTGTTTGAAATAAAAGTTTTCTGTTTCAATTATGAATAATGAATATAACATTAACAGAAAATATTTTCGACTTTGTTTAACAAACAAATAAAGAAGTAAAATTATTATTAATAAGAAAAAAGTAGTTGCTTTTAGGGTTATTTACTTACTTGTTTAAATGCTTATTATTATTTTTCCTGTTAAAATGATGGTTCACTGTATAATTAATAAAATATATAATTATTATTTATTTTAAACATTACATTGAAAATTTTATAATTGTTTTAATATCGTTATTAGAAAAAAATCTGATCATTTTAATGACAAGTATTTACTAGAATAAATTTTATTATTAACTTTTATTACTCCTGAGATATACCTACGGTAATAATATGCACATAAAATGGCAGCTAATACTAAAGTCTTATAGGTACTTCCTGTTTTATTTTCAATTTTTATTGTTATATTTAAATTTAATTAAATTATTTGTATAGATGGTCATGTTTTTAGAGGATTTACAATATTGTTAATAATGTAATCATTACCTACGACATTTTTTAGTATTTTACTTCATTTTTAGTTTTATTGGTACACAAAGTCATAAACAAGAGTCTTTTACCATTTATAAGCATGAGGTATACTTGTATTAATTATTAAATCACAAAAAAAAATGTATTATATATTATACGTAACATAATATATATTTGATATCATGTAAAATCTTTGTTTTTATGATGTAAAATTTACATACATTCTAGTCAACATTTTTATTTAAGGCTGTTGAAAGTGGGTCGTTTTTTCGTGAATTTAGACCAATAAGCGAAAGAAAAATTTACCCATAAAAAAAAGTTCAATTTTAATTTTGAAAACATATTTAAATTCCTTATTCTCTTTTCTAGGTTTTGTAGAAAATGGAATTTCTTTTTTTTAGTAACAATAAATTAAGATGAATTTTGAAAAAAAAATTATATGTAAACATAATTCATTTGTTGCTATAGTAATTAAACAATACAAAAAAATCAAAAATCCATTTCCTACAAAACCTAGAAAAAAGAATAAGGAATTCAAATATGTTTTTAAAATTAAAATCGGACTTTTAGTACTGGGTGAATTTTTCTTTTTTTGGATTTTCATGTAAACATTTTTTTTGTCGCAAAATTATGTGACTTGTGACTGCGTGTATGCACGTTATTGATTTCCAAGAATTTTAGCCCGCTGTCTATCCTTTACTTATAGCTTTCGGGGAACTCACGCACACTAATGATCAGTTACAACACTCACAGTTACACTTAACTCACGAAAAATATCGAATATTGCCTAAATATGACCCCTTAAAAATGGCTCGCTTTCAACAGCCTTAACAGGTATGGGAGCGTATTTATATAATTATTTTCAAGTTAAAGTGGGTATTTTATAGATACCAAAATATATAAAAATTCATACAAAAAAGATCATATATAGAGAAGTACAACATAATGCTTGTAGCTATGGAACGTTAAAAATGAATTGCTCTTTTATTAGGTATTATAGGTACCATTATTATTTATTTACTCTTTATAACATCATTATGCTTTTAGATGGCTGACGTAAATACATAATATTTTACAAAACTAAATAATTAAATATTTGTTGGTTGCTTACAGATAATAGTCTTCTTTAGTTTTACATATTAAATTCTTATAGTTATATATTTTTTATGTGTATTATTCATCATATAAACTTAATTAAATTGTACCAAAACATTTTATATAGCACATGCAAGTGATTAAGTAGCGATCGTACGATAAAAAACAATATTTCGTAAATATGTTTGGATCGATAATTATTCAGATTATTGTTTATAATATTTTTTTTATTTATAATCGTTTGTAAGCCATATGAGCATATCACTTATTAATGTTTACAGTAATGTGTTTTTCAGGTGCTATCGAATAAAACGTATTTAGGTCATAGTTTTGATACAGCAAATTTCAAGAATTTGCATAAAATAAAATGATAACAATGTAATAACTTTTATTTGATATAATGTACAAACTGTTACTTCACTTAGAAAATATTATTAAAATAAATAAATAAACAAGAACTGGTCGAGGTCGAGTAAATCCACGTTGCTAATGGAAACGGCTACACTTAACCAATTAAACGGTATCGGGGGTACATAAGAAACTGAGAAGACACGTCTATACATTTACATTTTATTAGAATTGAGAAGATTGTTATCCATCTTTGTGTCCGAACATGGCGTGTTTTTTAAAAGTTGAGAGAGATAACGTTTCTTCTGTTATATTATTTACATATTCGTCAAGTAATATTTTATATTAAATAAACAAATGAATGAATAATATGTTTCGTCGAAAATTGTTACCCTTAACAATGATTGAAAAATAAAATCTAAAACTAGCTACCTTTTCATCGCGCTGCAGTGTTACACATTTCATTATATTCAGGTACTAAACATAATATTACGTATTGTTTATATACTCAGACACAATTGTGGAATATATAGTTATTATAGCACCGTACGTATTATTATTATTAATATTTTTCTCATAAAGATACACAGAGAAATATGCATAAATATAATATAGGTACTCGAGTAGCGGCCAATCCAAATGACACGTGTTCTCATCCCGAGACAAATTTCAATGCACGCGTCGCCCTACGGGTTTCAGATAATAAAACATTTATCGATAAAAAAAATAATAAATATATTACATACGAGTAAGTAAACCTTGTATTGAAATGCTAAGATTGAAAAAGCAATAACAACAATTTCGTTGAAAGATAGATACAACCACGGGTACAGTATGGTCGCATTTTTGTAAACCTATAACCTAATAAAAATCCATTAAATTTTAAGCGTTCATAAAATAAGGGTTATCTTTATATTATGATTTCGGACAACAGTAATCTATTAAAGATATTATATAATATACGTATGTATATGTAACAGAAACTATAACTATATAATATAACTCTAATACTATAAATTATAACAATTAAAAATATTAAATTTATACTGATATCGAGCATTGTATTTGCTTAAAAGTTGCATTATGCAATAAATCAAGACCATCTAGTTAATTTCCTATTGTTTTTACATTTTATTTGACATACTTTTTAATTTTTAATTATTGTTAGTAATATACCGTTTTCTATTACCCAAAACCCCAAAAATATAATTTTATTTTTAAATTTATTGGTACACTCATCGAGTCATTAGGTAATCATTACTCACGATATATTCTAATTAATTTTATGTAAAGTTATCGTGGTAAAGATGAAAAAAGAAGGTACTCATCTTATTATAAAACCAATACATTCATCGTTAAATTACGCAACGAATATCATACGTCAGTGGCGCGCTTAACATAATACAATATAAAAAATATATGTTATAAAATAATACGCATCCTAAACTTATTTGAAACCTTGCAATATTTTATTTATTAAATCAACTGGTACCTTTTGCTTGAAAAGCTCATGATTACAATGTGGTTAAAAATATGCTCAGACACCGCACCAAAGGTATAATAAAAGTGCCATATTTTTAGTATAAAAAAATATTACAATATATTATATAATATTTTAAAGTATAAATCATTAAATTTTGAAAAAAAAAAAATTGAGAGTGAAATTAATAAATTTCACTATTGTTCCTTCGCTTGTATTTAATAATGATAACATTGATAACATATGACACAATAAAAGACAACAAAGTGCTTTCGATAAACATTACGGATAACACATGTCTAGTGATTATTATGCATAACATGTGTGGCTCAACTACTGACCAACGGTTAGGGTTTGAGCAACCGCGGATATGCTGTATACAATACTATTCAGCTTGGATTTACTTACAGGAAGGTGATGAACGGACGTCGGTTGATGGTCTGCGGTGGGTTTGAGAAGTGATGAGGATTCGGCTGTGGTCGCGGTTTGATCATGGTCACGGTTATAACCAGCCACGACCTGCACGATACCACCTCGTTCGAGGCTCGGAATCACGGTGGTGGTGTTTATAGTCGTTGTGGAGGTTGCGGTGGTTGTTGTGGAGGCTACCGGTTGTACCTGTTGGACCACCGAGTCCACGGTAAAGTATCTGGTGGCGGTCATCGTTTCGTTGTGTCCGAGACGTCGGCAAATAACTGAGTTGCGTGGTTGGTGTCCGGGGTCATCATCGTTCGAACGACTACAGCGGAGACGGAGTCGGTGACCCGCGGATAGACGTTGGGAATTCACCGGGTACCAGCATGATATTATTCAATCGCGAGGTAATTATTTTAATAATATAATTACAATTTAGGCCGTTTTATGATATTATAATATTATTATGATATTAATATGATCTATACGTCGAACCACCGTTACGATAAGTACCTACTGTGTTTAACGCGCGTTGACTTCGACGTCTGTAAGTGCGTACGCATACGCAAGCGCGTTGTACTGTTTATTCAAATGCACACCGATGGAGATGGGTTTTTTTTTACATATTATCATATATTATATTCTTTATTATTAATTTATTTTTACTCATACACACGCCCGCTACCGACCCGGTTCAGCGCGCTGTACAAACAATAACTGGCGTGCGAAACATATACGACACGAGTGCGGGAACCACTGCACAGCGGGGTCAGTATAATGGTGGTATAGACAGCCAGACAGGCACCCATATAGAACATTTTCGTGTGTCAACGAGAATGAGTGGGAGTTGAAGCTCTTTGGAATAAAGTGATATAATTGTACAGAGTAATACTCCAATTACGTTCATCCTCATTTTTCTTTAAACAATAAATATGCATTCGAACTCTGGCTCGTGTAAATCTGAAATATACTTAAAGACTATATTTTAAAAAATTCTTGAAATGTATTGTACTTATTAAGCAATTCATTGTGGCAATGCGATGTGCAATTTCCAGTTTTTAAAATGATGAACCCTTACCCTGTTTTACTACAACATTGATTTACTTAAATAAAAATTCAAACGAGACTATTGAATGAAAATGTTTATATTAAATATAATATAGTCCTTAAACATTTTTAAAAAAGTTAACTGCTAATGCAAAAAAAAAATATATTGTTAATTTAAGTTATAAAATAGGCAGTGCTTTGAAAAAAAAATTGATATCTCCATTCTCCACAAAACATTCTTTAAATAGTAAAAAGTAATGTTAACAGTTTTAAACTATATAAGTTTATCTACAAATTCCAATGGTTGAATTGTGTATTACCTCATTATTGAATACAAATAGGAGTTAGCATGGTTGATGAATTACGCTGGATATTGCTTCTTGTGTGTATATATTATTCAAACTAAAATCGTCTACGCGTCAATAAATTGTGTATTGTTGGAAACGTCTACTGATATGCATTTTTTAACCTGTTAACTTAATTAAATTATTCAATACCTACTTACTTATAACTAGTAGATTAATATTATACAATTAATATCCATTATACAAATGTAATTGTATAATTGTTTATCGTGATAAAATGAAAAACAATATCATACGTTGACAATGTTGACATGTTATCACATATTTTTGAGTATCTATACAGTATCAGTGATTACAATTTATTACGATTATTGAATAAATATGAAATATTTTAATGGTATTTGCGTGTAGTTTATAATTGGTTACTATTAATATTTTATTTATTTTATTATATTTATATAATCTTATGATGGTAAATACAAATTTAACTCATTTTAATTTTTTTTTTTTTTTTTTAGTAAATCTACTTTATCAGTAGAATTTTATAAAACAAATTCACGAGTGCCGTAAATAATATTATGCTAAAAGGTATTTGCTCAATTTCTGTCAGACCTATTTTATTTATAAGTACTATTCATCATACAGAAACATTAATGTATTTTCAAAAAATGAAAACGTATAACTCGCGTTTTACGTTACATAAATACATAATGTTTTCCTATATTGTACGAAACACTATGATGATTCAATCGTAATTTTAATATGGGTATTTTTTTTCTAAATTATTGTTGTACGAATACATTTAATGTCATAAAAAATAATAATGAAAAAAATAAAAAAATAATAAAATAAAATATTAAAACGAGCCTAAACATTATTGGTACAGTCGGCTGTTGTAGTCTTCGCTCGGCGGCTGTGTTCACGGAATCGTTTTCATTGTTTTCAGCTGTAGCTCCAAATGTTTTATTTCCATATTTACATTATATTATGATATGATGATTGTTCAACAACCGCGATGATAATATGTTATTGTACCATGCAGTAATAGATAATACCGTCACTGTGGTATACTTATTGCAGTCATACACTATAATACAGACAGACTACAGCAGTAAATCACACCAACGTATATATTAAAAATAACTAATATATACTTGAACCGTCGTTTCGGGTCGTAATTTTTTTTTATCGAAATTTCGTCAAAACCGGCTGCATCTCGTGTACTTTATATGTGACTAATTAATGGGTATAATAATATTTAAATCGCGTTCGTGTTATCGGTTCGTAGCACTCGAAGTCGCGGAACCGGACGCGTACGTCGTGTACTCGATTCAACTGAAACGACCCGATTTGCATACTTTTTTGATAACACATACTTTATTATCACAGTACTCGTATATTATAATAGGTATGAGTGGTTTTTATCAAGAAAAAAAATATAAATTAAACATAACATATTTTATAAGCTCGATAGGCGATTTTGATTACGTTGTATTTGTATATCATTTTATTATTACTATTATTATGTTCCAATTTCGGATCGCATTTGTAACCACATATATAATATTATAGGTACCTACCTAATATATATAGGTATATACTATATATATATATATTATGAAACCGAATGCAATGTACGATTTACGAAAAAGCTGTATATTATAATTGTTATTATTTGAGTCGGTGCGCGTGGCAGTATAGGTACGAAATCAGGTCGTATAACATCATCACATTGTGTTATTGTAATACGCGAGTACCACACCTACCTAAACATGTAATATGTGTGTATACACAAACGCATTAATTGATCGGGTTTAAAACAAGGCGAAATTGGTTCATCGTATATATTATAATATACTGTTTCATAACTACGCGACAACAGTAATAATTATTGTCACACAATTATTTTGAACGCGACTGTATATACACGTGGGTACAAAACATTTTGATGAGAAAACTCAAAGGTGCCAAAAGTTGCTGTTTTACTTGTATTGCATAATATATAGTTCGGGTCGTAGTAGGTAATTTAATGCGTGGTTATTATACGATGGTTATAGACTTATAAATAAAGGATAAATCTATAATCGGCGTGTGTGATGTAGTGTATTGTGCTCGGTAAATGGTGGTTTGTTGGATTAGCGTAGACAGTGTACTCGTGTGGTTTAAGTAAATGTCGTCGTCTTCAGTGTTCCTGCAGTCATAATAATATATTACATGTTAACGTGTGCAGTTTAAGATCCCTACGGCGCCTCTGGGAAAACACACGAATTGCCGCATTTCTTAAAAGGTATTCGAGTCACATATGTGAGCAAAACAGTTTTATGGCAAATTATTTATCTACACGTCGCACCTTTGTTTTGTGTAAAAAAAATCGATTCGAAGTATTATTTTTTGTATAACATTTAAAATTATTTTAAATATTTATAGTATTATGCTTTGAGGTTAGGTACACACGTTTACATAATATCGGCTTGGGCATTCTTATAGGTAAATATTTATTATTTATTTGATTTGATTGATAATATAACATATTATAAAAACTAGATATTAATTTTACATGACGTGTAGTATTGCATAACTTTAGAATTTGTTAAAAATTAAAAATACCTAGACGTCATAACATATTGGAATTTATTTATGCAAATAAAGAAATTATTATTATTAATAATTATTAGTAGGTATATCACTATACAATATAGTTTTTAAATTATTATTAAAAACACTAATAAAAACCATAATATTTTCCTTTTTCTATTTAATTTTTATAGCACGGACTTACAATTATTATAGCTACTTAATCAAAACTTTATTGGTCCATAAACAAAAATTTTATACGAACATACAATATTTTTGTTTTTCACGACAAGTTTTTAAAAATGTAGCTACATGTTAATTAAAAAATAATAATTGTATAATATCTGTACGAAGTTGTAGCCGTTATAAACTCGTATTATATATGTACGATTGCTGTACGATTACGACATGTCCAATTTGTAAAAGATAGTGTACCTAACCTAACCTCGAGCAAAACAATTCGAAAACTTCTCGAAAATCGGGTAATTGTTATACTTCTCCTGTATATCACTTAGTATAATCGTGTTTAATGAAATAATTAACTTGTATTTTATGTACGACGTCGATCCATTCGGTATTGTACTTTATTATGCACTTTTAAAACTTATCAACTATGCATTTAATTGTATTTGAGAGAATTATTGTCGCTTGTGTAGTGTTTATAAAATCAGTAATAGTAATAAGTATATTATGTGAATTGAATTATATATTCACATTTTTAATATATAATACTTAATCATAATATACATTATTCATTCAATTTAATATTGATTGTCAGCAGATTTGGAAATATTATTGTCAAATTATTTTATTGAGAATTACGTTTGATTTATATAAATGGTAAATATTATATTATAATAGTTTGAAATTTGATATAATATATAGGTATGAATTGTAGAATAAATACGTGGTATTAATATTAAAAATTTGGTTTGGTGATTTGGAAATTATTTTATATATTCCTAATTATAATAATAATAATCGTGCGATTACGAATTAAATATATTGACCATATAACAAAATCGTAATATTAATCATAAAATGGTAATAAAAATTAATTATTATTTTAGAAACTACCAAAGTAATTAGGAAACATTCTCAAAAATTAAAATAATCAGATTCCTCACAATGGACAAAAATTGGATTCACTCAGCCCTCAGGTACATGAAATGGTAAAATATTAAGTAAATAATGTTTACAGTTTAATTACAGTTATTTTTAAAATATATTTCAGATAACTTGATACATATTTCTTCAATCTCTTGTTGAAACTCTACATTCCATTTCTGCGAAACCAGTGTGTAAGTTTAGTGGTGTGTTTAGTTTTATTTCTGAATGACATTCCTCCTAGAAAATTGTATTTCACTGAAACAAACAAAAATCAGGTCTTCGAAAATCTTATTAATTTATGATACTTAAATGATTTAATTTATATTATTTAAAAATATATAAATTATGTAAATTCGTTTAACTTACAATATGTTTTTAAAAAGAACGACAAATTATTGGTAATTATTAATATCGCTAATACTTAAAAATGAATATTAACATGAAAATAGTAATAATTACAAACATATTCAATAATTGTACAGTTAATAAAACTTTTTGTTGAAATTAAGACTATAGATTTTCATAATAAAAGAGTTACCATGATCAACAAATTATTCTTAAAAAAAAAAAAGGGATAAATATAAAATAGTTCATAATTTAATTATTGATGATTGTTTGATTTAATATAATTATCGTTTAATGATAGATTTTTTGAAATAATATACCTATACGATTATGGGTTAATTGAATTTTCAGAAAATTTAAAACAATTAATCATCTAGTCCTAATGGATAATTGTTGTAATAATTTTTCACACAAATTATATGAGGTAAACTTTTATAGTGTAACTATAATATTTAAAAAGTATTTTCCTTTCGTGACCATTTTTACAATTAACTTTTAGACATGTTAATTATTACTCACTTTATACATAGTTATTTAACATGAATATCGATAAAAATATATGAATTATAAATGTAATGTTATAGAATTTAAATTTTATCAAATTTTTAGGATAATGACGTTTCCATAGACCTGAATAATTCTATGTATACCCACCAAAGGATGCTAATCAAATTTTAATAAGTTATAGTAGGTAGTTAGAGAGAATTAAAAAAGAACAAAAATAGTAATAATGTTGAATTTTTTTTTTTTATTGATCCTTAATACAAATCAGCAGCAAGGGCCAATATAGTTACATTGTCTTAATTACTATTAACAGTTAGGTATCCTAAGTTTTACATTATGTTACATTCATTTTACATTTCGATTATTTTATTATTGTTAAATGTCACTTAAAATTGTTATGTTATTAATTGTTAGTTTTAAAATTATCTTGTTTTGATACGGGTTCACTGGGTTTATTCCTAGAAGTGTATCTAAAGTTGCAGTTTCGTTGAGTTTTATTCCGCTCCAGTTCGTATCGTTGATATTCAGTTAATATATGTTTTATCGTAGCTAGTGAGCCACATACCTTGAAAAATTGGAGATTTTTCTATAGACATGAGATATCCTGATTTTATTTGTTGTATACGTTATACGTCATGAATATATATTATATAATTGTCGGTGAGCTTATGTATACCTATTTATTGACCTCTATGAAAAAATATCAAGATTTATGAAAAAAATATATAGTTTACGCTAGTGTTCTATCTGCTGTAGACTTTGAGAAATTTATTTCGTGATGGAAGAAAAGTATTAATTTGGCTGAATTAAAAATTAAAGTTTATAGTTAAGCCATTTAAGTTCACTCAGACAACGTACTATTATATTATTTGTATGCATATTATGTATTATGTACTATAGTTCAAAAAGACACACCCAATTAAAAAATTTGTTTTTTTTTCGTTAATGACAATTTTAAGTATAAAAATAGAATGTTTAAAATAAAAAATATAACCTATAGGTAATGTATTTACTCTATGAAAAAACCCATATATGTGTAAAAATTTGTTAATTGTAATCTTTTTTTTTGCGTAAAGAACAATATTGACATAAATACATTGAAAAAAATATGTAAATTTCATTAAAACTATATTAAAACATTATTTTTGAGTCATTTCATACTCAATGGAAATTACTATTGTTTTTATAGAAATTAAACTCACAAGCATTTCATTTACACAGTCTGGTGGACATAACTTAATCTGTTCATTCATTCACGATGATTCTCGTGTGCAAGAGATAGAGCCACCTATATGCTTGGCATTTAAGTATATGTTACATTTAAATTAAAAATAGGAAGATACTAGGTTTTAGAATAAATTATAACTTTATAAATATAGTAAAATACAAAATAAATTATAAACACATTTACTCAAGTTTTTCTAAATATAAGATTTTATTTTATTTTTTTATAAAAATACATTTAATAACTAAATTAAATGTGTTAAAAATCTATAAATTGAACATTTGATGGGTTGATCTACGGATTGGTTAGTGCTTGTGTATGACGTATGTAGAAGTACCTACCTATTATACAGTATTTGTAATGAACACTGGTGGCAATATTACCTATTATGATAACTAAGGGATAGGAAATTATTTTAATGACATTATTTTACGAGAACACGAGTACTGTTCATGTAACTCGGGTAGAAGAAATTGTAACTAGGTATACACATAATTGATTTTCTTCATTGTGATATAATTTTAATTAATTTAAGTTTAATATGAGCTTATAATTAAAACAGCTATATGGAAATAGTTAAAGTTAGTCCAAATACATTATGTAAGGGGTAATTCGTTCAATAATAATGACATCACATTATCGAGACCAAGAATCCACCTCGTTAATTAAAATCCAACGATTGAAGTACCAGCATAGGTATGAGTATTGGGGAGCTTAAAAAGGTGTCGTTACACTTTTGAAATCAAATATATTTGAGTGCTGCAGCCTGTAACACGTTTAGTATAAATAGGCACTTTCAGATCTTTAACTTAGATTCGTATTTTGGGACTTGTGTTCAATATAATATTTCCCTACCTATTTTAGTAGAAAATTATGTCTGATTCACAGGTTGAGCGCAAGGGCATCAAAGCAGCAGTCTGAAAATATGACCGTCATTTGAAATTATTTCCCAGCGGTCAATTGTTACAGACCTCAGTAATATTACTGTAGTATTATGATTTATTATTGAACTAATGTTTATTGTATTTATTTTATTCTTCTAACATGACATTTAATTTCAAACGTTGGCGAATACCTAATAATTTATCGGGTTTAAAACGATTTAAAACAAAATAATAATATGGAGCAACAAATACTTGACCAATGCAGGTTCGATAATCGAAAGAAGAAATCATTAATCAATGAAGTATTGTTGAATTTACATTTTTAATATAATACTGTACGGCCTACCCTGGCCTTCCCTGTAACCTAACTTGGCGTGGTGGACATGCGATAAACTGTGTATATTTATGTGCCGTAACAATTGGCATGTAGTCGTAAAATAATTTCTGAATATTATAAGGTATGGATCATTTGGAATTTTTTTAGTGTGGCACAAAAGTTTTTCGCTTGTTACGTATAGCAATCTAGTTGTTTCAGCCCTAAAACCCCAGAAAGTTGTTGATGGTTTGAAGGGAAAACTTGTTTCTAAAAATAGTTTCAAGGTTAGTGCGTAAAAAAATAATTGTATGCTAAATCTTTCGTTTCTTTCAATATATTACCTATAAAACTACTAGATTGATAAACATTATAAGAAATTTTTAGTTTTGTAGTTTAAACCCGACACATTGCCATACGAATATTATTATATTTTATAAGGTAGCAAAAATCATGGTAAACGCTTACCCGCCATTACTATGTAAGTGTACACTAATCTCAGTCAGTATATAAACGATATAAATCATAATATTAAAAATTAGATTTTGATTTTTACTTATAAATAGGGACATCAAGAAAATTAAAAAAAATAAATATATTATACTAACTTGTAGATGACATAACAGTGAATCCATGAATATGTACCTTTAGTTTATACAAATAAAATATTCTATTCTAGTATTTATCAGTTAATAAATGTACATACTTTAATCAGTTTATTATTTCATACTTTTATCAGAGGATTGACAAAAGAATAACTCATACGAAAATAGTATAAAATATATTTGCACATAATGATATACGCGCTTGTATTAATTATCTAAATATACCTTCAATGTTTTAAGTGTTTTATTTAATTAGAAAATTCAAACTGATATAGGTATACTTTGAAAATACTTATATTTGATTTAAATAATTTATAAATATTATTTAGTATTGAGTTCAATATCATTGGTTAATGATTATAAAATATAAATACAACAGTAGGTATTTAAAGATGTAACAAATCGAATAAAAATAAAAATGTATTTGTGTATATTTAAACAAAACTAATAATTGATTAAAAATGATCATAAAATATTTAATTTTATTAAAAAAATAAATAACATAAAACAATACATTTTCAGAATATTCAAAATTGTATACCTGGCTCATGTTCTTTAAATATGTTTAATATGTTTACACTTTTAATTTGATTATTGATTTTATTTATTTCGGTAGTCAATCAAGTGATTTATAGTTGATAAGCGTAGATATTATTTGAATCAAATATATTTTTTTTTAGATTTAACGCCAATTAACAGCTATTATGCTTCAGAAAAGTAAATCCAAAATTAATCAAGATGAAATTAAAATTAATGAAGTGGGCAAAACATTTTTTGAAATACAATTTGATGCTAAAAAAAAAATTATTTCCAGGTTTAAAATTATATAGTTAGTTTTTAGTGTAATATTAAAATTAATATTTTGTGAAAATTGTATTGTAACATATGTACTACAGGTTGAATGATGAAATAAACAATTTTAAAAAAAAGACTAATAAGTTCAAAAGTAAAACTAATCGTTTGAGTATCAAATTGAAAGATAATTATGAATATTTAAAGAAGATTTTAGACGAAAAAAATAATTTGGAAAAACTATTAAAGGCGGAAACGGCTCAGCTAAAACAAGTTAGACCACTCATTTTGAGTTTTCGAAATTTGTATCTTTTTTTTTTGTGTGTGTGTTAACTATGATAACAAATTTACATAGGAAGTCGATTCTATGGAAGAAACAAGCTTAAGTAAATTAAAAAAAAAAGACGATGAGTTCATTAGAGAAGCTGGAAAACATAAATCGATTACTGCTATATATGGTGGGTATTAAATACGTCCTACTCCCACATATTGTAAATTGTAAAATATATTAATATTATATTTTGTGCGAATAAAATATGTCAACGTAACAACTTTTATACGTCGGCTAAAATTAAATTAATATATTTTTTGACAAATCAGTGGGAAGATTAAATAAGTTGGATGAATTTACCAAACATGAAAAAGTTCTCGAACAGAAATACATAAATATGAAAGAACAAAATGTAATGATGGATAAAAAGTATGAGATTGCATTGAAAACTATGGAACAGAATAAATTTATAAGTGAACAAATGTAAGTAAAATATTTTAGGTATTTCAATGTAATTTTAATATTTTATAACTGTACTAAATGAGTATTATTTACATTTTAGAGCAAAAAGAAACATGTTAAAACGATGTGTAGATTTTTCAGTACACATGAAAAAACAATCATTGATGGTTGAATGTCCTGTCGAGGGAGCAAGTACCAATGAAATTCTTGATCTTAATGAAATGGTACCTAAATTTATTTATTGCAGATGCCTATTGACAATAATACGTTTCTACTAATTACAGGTAGACATAGGTAATAAACAGCTCGAAATTTACGATAAAGAATTTCTCGATTTGAAAAAAGAAAATGAAGCACTTAAAAAATTATTGAAATCTACCCGAGAAATAATAAATGAAAAAAATGTAAATGATAATTCAAAGGAGAATATTGTAAGCTGGGTTGTATATTTTTTTCAGCAAATCTTCATATTATTATTATTATAAATAATATTCGTATCAATAATATATTTTTGAAAAGCATGACGATTCACCATTCATTAAACATGTTCATATCTTTTTTTCCTCTTTACTTAAATTCTGGTTTTTGGAATTTTTAGTGGAGTATTAAATACTATATTTTCAAACTCTTAGAATTTTTTTATACCATTTAAGAAGTGACTATTCTAGTAAAATACAATATAGAATTATATTTTTTAAACGAAAACTACCTTTTTTTCTGTAAATAGTCATTGTTTTTTTTTTTTAATGTTTATACATATAATATAAGAGAATTTAAATGTATTGTTCTAAAGCTTAATATACTAAGCATAGGTACTAATTCATGCGTTAATAGGTTTAAAAGATATCATGATGTGAATGAAGTGATAGTAATATTTTCTATTAAAATATTTAATTTTTTTTTTTAATTTAAATTATTTAAATTTATTTTAAAGAATTCTCGGAGTGTAATAAGTGTTATTATATAATAAATAAAATAAAATTAATAACCTTTTAGTTAGCTATAATAATTCAAAAACTGCGTATTTGAGTTTAATTATAAGTTAGGATAGTTGTTATTAGAAAAAAATTGTGTTTGTGTTGTTACTATTACTGTCATTAATTATATTTAATATGTCTTAATATCAAAAATTGAATAAATCCTTAGATGAAAATAAGCATGGTTGGTATATTTAATCCTTTTAATCCTTCTATTTTAATGTATACATTTTAATTATTTTCGGAGAATTTTAAATAGCCACACAAATCATAAATACTAGTTATTACCATATATTTTGTTAGTTATTTATTATTCAAAATGCATCAATTAAGATGAATTTTGAATAATAAATGTTATAAATAACATATTTAAATGGATTGACGATAAGGCACTCTGAGTAAAATATATTTTTCTCATTAAACTTTAAATTAGTATTCAATAGATTATATTTTAATTGTAAGAAATTATAATAATCAATTATAATAAATTAATAAATTAATTAAAAAAATAATAATATATAATATTATAGTAAATAAAATAATATAATAAAATAATAATATAATATAATGTATATAATATAGTATAATGTAATAATAAATTATAACTTATTATCTTCTTATTTTTTGTGTACATGGTTATATATTGATTATGTATTAAAAAAAAAATAACATAATATAATATATTATAATATTATAATAAATTATAACTTATTATCTTCTTATTTCTTGTGTACATGGTTATTGATTATATAAACTAATATTATACATAATATTTTTTTTTGTTACTTCAATCACCCTTAGATTATATAATAATATTCATGTAGATAAAAAAAGATCTCGATAAATAATTGTTTAGATATTTAATCAGAAATAAAATCTTGTGTGTGAGATATTTTTGTTTTACAGAACAAATTTCAATGGCATTTTAATTTTGTAAATGATCGGTGCATAATTGTTCGTAGCTATGCATATTGCATAGCAAAAAATATTATTGTAAACAATTTTCAGTTCGTGATTAAAATATTAATTTTTAGACAAAATGAAGAATATATAATAAGTAGAAATAATCATATTATTAAAATTAATAATATATAATAAAAACTATTAAATACTAACAAAGTAAAAATAAAGTTATATTTTATTGAATTGATATTTGGAAATATTAAAATATTTGTATTAAAAACTGAAACTAAATATTAAAAAGTCGTACCAATAATATTATTATTTATATGTATAAAACGACATAGTAATGATAAATGTTTAAAATGTTTATTAATGATTAAACAACTAAAAAAAAAACATAATATATATTATTAATTATTATAGTTGGTAAAATTTAAATTGATTTGCTTAGTATAGGTATGTATTATTTTTCATAATTCAGCGGTTTGTTTTTATTTTATTATATTGTACATTTGTAAATAAGTAAAATAAAACATATTTTTATGTATCGTTATCGAATTACAAGTGGTTTTAAAATACTCGACAGGAAGCGAAAAATTTGGAAAACAAACTGGTGAATGCTAAAGATTTGAAAGGTATACAACAGGTGGATAAGAATACAATACGTCATGTGGATCGGTCGATTCACATGATCGTAATCGAAGGTAATGAGGCAGAATTGAAAGCCACAGACCATGACTTGCATACAATCCAGGTAGAGTTGTACGAAATTCGATCTGCCAACCAGTTGTTGGATCGTCAGATTTGGAAAACCGAGGACGCTTTGTTAAATATTTACGAGAAAGCATCAGTTCATTTGGAAGAGGTATTAGCATATATAAATATAACTATATTGTAGAGTGGAGTGTCACAGTTATACTCTAAAAAAGTCGGTACACTACTCTGTTTATACAAATTTTAAATACTTCAGAATTCTTATAAGTTGATAACTAATACATTTGGTGCTCGTACAAAATCTGATTTATATAGATTGAAATTGTTAGAAAAATGTACTGTTTATAATTCTAAAACTAAAAATGTATGATGTAGCAATGCTGTTGTAATTATTAATTAGTATAAGACAAACTATAATGTGTTCTAATACACATTTATCCAAGTGGAAAGCAGAAAATTACTTTTCAGTAATAGAATAATACACTTATATAATATTATAATAATTTCATAATAAACTTGTCAACTGTAACTATCTATACAGGTAAAAAGGTCAAATAAAGGTTTTCTCCACTATTTATATACTTTAATAGTATTTACTACTTTGCAATAAAGCTCGTCCGTTGTTCTTCCGTTTTTTTTTTAAACGACCGTTATCGTGAGATATGTTATAAAAAAATAACGAAACAATCTCAAATTTTAATTTTCAATTAACAATAAAAAATACCGGATGTAGATACTTCAGTGAGTGTTTATCAAAGTCACAAATGTATCCATATATGTATAAACTTACCTATCATTACCAATATACCATAATTATTTTTATACTATAGTTATCTTCAATTACCTACCATTTTATTTAAATAAATTATATTTTATATTAAGTATTAATATAATAACATCTATCACTTATTTTTAGATAACATCTACTACAAACAATTCTAACGAAAATATTTTTGATTATATCCAAAAGCTGTATAAAGAATTAGATGACTTTATCACCGAAGATAACACATTATTAATATAACAATGTCTCTAATGATTGAGAAGAAATCATAATTACTTATTAGAAAGTATACTATCTATGAAAACACATGATTTTTTGAATAAAATATTAAAACAAATTATAAATTAACAACAAAACATTTTTATTTTTATTTCTTATGTATACATTATACAATCAGTAAATAGTTATTTTACAATAAACACATATATTATGATTAATTATATATATTCTAGACACTTAAGTGAAGTAATCATATGTTGATGGAACTTATGGAATTAAGTGGTTAATTTAAGTCACTTAAAAGGTCACGACACCATTGACGTATGGACGGATAGGTCAGATATTATTTTTTGTATAGCTGTTGAATAGTTTATAGTGAAAGTAGTTTTAAATTTGTCTACAAACGTAATGTATTATAATTGAATTAATAAAAGTGTTTTGATTATTTTACGAGGGTATTTTGAACTAGAATGTTTAAGTCTGTTTAAGCTTAATTCCATAATAGATGCTAAATGATTAGAAGAGCTTTGTTGGCTTCAAAATCAGCTGATAAGATGTTATTTTATTACTAAGGCTATTCGTTTAAATGTTGAAATAAGTTGCATTATTAACGGAATTGATTGTTCAAAGCTTAAAAACGCTAGATAGTCTAAGCTTTTTATTAAGTTTTGTAAATAGTACTATAATAGCTGTATAGTATATAATATATATTAAGTATATTATATACACACAGAAGGAAATAAGTATTATCATTTTTTTTTTTGAATAGTAAAGATAATGACACGCACACGAAAACAAAAATGGGGGTGAATTGTAAAAGAACATGCTTAGTGAATAATTGTACATAAATAAATATATTTCCATTTCTTATAAATACTTTTTATAATTGTTTTTGACGTAATGACATTAGAAATCGAATAAAACATATTTATTTCAAAAATATCTTTAATATCATGCATTCAACTAAAAGTATAAATTTAATTATACTCAAAAACCCAATTTATTGAATTTTACATACAATTCTCATGTGAAACACGATAAAATAATCTGTTATATGATATTATATGAATACTAGCTGTCACCCACGTGCTTCGCCCCGTGGATAGTTGTTTGCAAATTGTATGGCTGTTTCTTTGTCTTATAGTTATTTCGATCATAAAAATAAAGTGTACATAACTTATATCTACGCAAAATAATAATAATTTAAGGTGTTTATAAATTTTCGTAAATATACTTATAAATAATAAAATAATTTTTTTCTCACATCAATATCATGATTAATTATTATTATTTATTTTTATTTTATTTTTTTTTTATTTATTACACCCGGGAAATATAATATATTATAACAACGTTAAATGTATATCAATAATAATGTTTATTAAACAACAACATTGGACATGGCATTTGTAGGTTTTCACATCATACAGCCAATCAGCGCACTTCTGACTTAATATACTCTTTTTCTATTGGTTATTATTATTATTAGATGCGTTTTAACCTAACCTAACTATTCGAGTCTCAAGATTAAGTACGTTAGTCCTAGTTGGAACTCAGTGATCTATAGTCTATACTTTAAACCACGCAAGACCGTTCAAAGCACCAAGTCGTTGTCACATCTCATATACGTCGACAATAATAATTGATTCATCGTCCATTCTATATACACATTCTGAGGTAATTTATAAGCAGGCGTGCCCAATCCGCGGCCGCGTCCGGATTCGGCCCGCAAGAGTATTCCAACCGGCCCGTGACCATATGATAAAAATCAAAAATTTTCTTTTTAAAAAAAGTCTTTTAGTGATTCAAAAATTATAAGAATACATAGGCACAATTTTTTTTTTATTCTCATTTGAAGTTAAATTATTGACAAAAATTCGTCAAAATTATGAATATTTGCAAATTATTTTGTAGGTATAATTCATAAAAATGTTTGCATAAGTATCTATAAGAGTTGAAAATTTATTACAAGATTTTCTATAAGTTTGCCTTACAAAAATTAAGAAAGGCTTACATTTTGGCGTATTCAGGCTATTAAAACATAAACTACCTTTTCCACCAACCAATGGATATTATATTCTAGGCAGACAAATCATCTCCGTTCAGAGTCGTTTTCATATACATTGATATCTATCATTGGATGGATTAAAATTTAGTACATACATTATAATGACTATACAGTAGCGCGTTACTTACTTGACCACTCTTTTTTTTTTACTTTTATTATATTAAATAGATTTGTCTTGTTTTTTAGTAAAATATTACTTTTAAATGCAGTACTGTTTAAAGTAATATTATGTAGGTTCAAAACATCTAACTCAAACTTGTTTTGCATAGATTCTTAAAACAATGGTGTATATATACATTATTTTAAGTTGTTCCATCGTTCCGGATAAAAATATATGTTAGTAAGTATATAGTAAATATATGTACCTATGCATTTAAGTTTTTTTATTTCATAAGAATGTGTAAGCTTATTTTCTCTTCAGAGTTCATTTTAATATAATACCTTTTGGTATTGTCTAATAAATAACTAAGAAACCATGGACTATAATAGATAGTGTAAGTGAAACATTTTCACGTACAATTTATGATAATGGCACGTTTTAAACATTAAGTATATTTATAAAGTATTTTTGAACTAAAGAACAAAAAAGGCGGACAGAATGCAAAGGCAGAAGTAGGTTTTTTTGATGGGTTGTGAAAGGAGGGAAATCTTCTCACTTCGTTTACCAGTGTGCAGAGAACTGACCAGTTTTTCAATTTAGGAAAATTAGTATTTTAGCACACTTTTTATCCCAAAAATTCCCTTAAAATTTATAAAAAATATAGTTAAAATTTAAATCAAATTCAATTTTATGTTATTAACATAATATACAATACTCGAAATATATAATAAAACTATATAATATAAAATATACTATACTTGAATAATGAAAAAGTTTATAAACTACCACAAAATATCATTAAATACATTTATTGAACTCTATCTCACTCTCTCTATTTCACTATATTTATATGTATATGTATAATAAATATATAGCCATCAATAACTTCGGACTTTGCAGTTTGTACGTTACGGAGATAATAGATGAATAATGCAAAACAATAAAGTGAATATATTTCCTTGAAGACCTTTAACAGAACATAATATTTGTTCTTACCTAATCTTACCTAACTTCATATTATAATTTGTTTTTGGATTTTTCTTCACAACAATACGTTGAATTTTATTTTCACCAATTAAATGAATATAATTATATATAAACATAAATTTTATTTTTCTTCTATACAGAATTAAAAATATTTTGCAGATAATTACTTAAAGCACATTTTCTTGAAAACGTTGCTCTTTCGAGTATATAAATAATAAAGTAACTTGTAAGTATCAAATATAAATTAAAAATATAATCTATCTTACAAAAAAAATTATTGTATATTTAATTTGGATAAATATAACTGTTATAACAACTAAAAAATAAATAATAATAATTTATTAAAAAATTGCAATTATTATAAGTACCTATTAAAATACTATAATTTATAAATTATCATTTTAAACAAGACATTCAATTGATTTGGAAAGTAAAGCAAAGCTTAATATTTAAAGATGTGCAATAATATTATTATATATTATAAAAATATTTATATTAATAATAATAATATAGTTGTTGATACAATGTTTCTCTTATATTATATGCATAAATATATTGATAATTTCATTAAAAGATATCATAATAATTAAAATAATTTTATAGAAATGGAACAAAGCCAAATCTTTCAGTCTATTTTGTTCAACTCTTGACTTTAACGATGCATTAAATTTTAAAAAAGGATACAAATAATGCAACACTTAAAATTGTGAATAGAGCTTGTAAAAAATTTTTAAAAATGACTCAAAATTAGGAAGTAATAGCTAGAGCATCTTAATAATACAATTAATTTAAGTAAATAATAACTTAAAAAAAGTAAAAGTAATATGTAAATGATAGATAAACTAAAAAGATTCCACACATCATTTTAAAAGAAATACTTAATTGACATGATTAAAAACAAAACGTTATTATAGAATGAATATTATAAATTATAGTTATTGTTCATAGCATCATAAAAAAAAATCCAAAATATTGTTTTGGTATTAAACTCGTATAATAAAAAGTAGGTAAAAGGGTACCGCTCTGCTGCACATTAGGTGCCGTGTGGATCACTATTATATATTATAGGAGGGTTAAATTTGAATCCAATGATAATTATCATTGTATACGAAAAACGATTCTGAACGAAGACCATTTATCAGCCTAGGATATAATTTCCAGTGGTTAGTAAAAAAAGGTGGTTTATGTTTTAATAGCCTGAATACACCAAAATTTAATTTCTTTTATAATTATTGTAAGCTAAACTTATGAAAAATCTTGTATTATATTTTCAACTCTTAGATACTTATACAAACATTTTTATAAATTATACCTACAAAATAATTTGCAAATATTCATGATTTTGACGAAATTTTCAATATTTGAACTTTAAATAAAAATAAAAAAAAAAAATTGTACCTATGTATTCTTATAATTTTTTAATCACTTTAAGAATAAGAATTTATTAAGAATAACGTATAAGGAACTTTGTATTAAATTTTCAAGTATTTTGATAGGGCCAAAAAAATTTTATCGACACTTCAAAAAATTTTTTTCAGAAAAATTGAAAATTTCAGTTCTCTGTAAATAGCGCAAAAAAAGTCAAAACATTTTGAAATTCAAATCACGTAAAGAAAACGCGAATCTTAATAACTGGGAAAATTTTCAAGTATTTACGACTTATATTTTTTGAATAATAACAAATATTTAAAATCGTTTGAGGATAAATCGTTATCGTTACACTTTTCCTAAAAATTTAAAATTCAAATGCACTTAAAATTTGGTGCTAAAATGATCTAAAATTGTGCTACGAGTTTTCCCTTAAAACTTATGGAAAATTTAGTGTGGTATTTTTAATCCTTAGTTATAAACACAAAAAATTTTATGATTTTTCAACTTCAAAATTACTTGCAAATTTTCGCGTTTTCGACAGATTTTGTAAAAACTTGAACTATAAACGCTTATAAAAAAAAAATTGTGACTAGCGATTTTAAATTTTTTTTAACTGCAGTTAGAAAAACTCATAAGGAACCTTGTATTAAATTTTCAAAACTTTTTGGTCATCCAAAAATTTTATCGACACTTCAAAAAAAATTCCTCATAAAAATCGAAAATTTTTATGATCTATGAATAACTCAAAAAAATTCAAAAAATTTTGAAAATTTAACTGTATATAGATAATACTGACATCAAAATTTGGTGAAAATTTCAAGTATTTACAGTGATTAGTTTTTGAATTACAACCATATAAAAAAATCGATTTGGTCGAAAACTGGTTTTACGTAAAAATTCCCGTTTTTCCTGAATTTTTTTTTTTAGTTTTTCCTAGCACTTTTGAAAACTATTGGGAAATTCAAAAAATGACCTACCACCCAAAAGTTTGAAATGGAAGCATTATTTCGAGACTTTCTAGTGTACACAGACAAAAAAAAAACACACAACATTGTAAAATCAATACATTCATCGCTCCTCTCAGAATCTAAAATTTGTCAGTCGTATCTATATAGTCGCTTTATATACTATATATGAGCTGGGTTAAATCGACATAAAGATACAAAATGCTAATTTTTTATTCGATTCTTGTATATATTATTTGATAAATTTATTTATAAATAACTAAAAATTAATCGCTGACAATAGGTAACTAAATGTTTATTTTCTCGCAGTGACAAAATTAACATTATATTAGAAAATGACTAAAATTCATGAAAATATTTATTTTTTTTTTTATATAATTTATATAAATACCACTCATATTGATAGGGCCTCGAATAAAAAATACTATAATTTATAATTTACTTTCACAATATTTTATTATGAATTGTTATGGGCTAAATACTTATAACAAGATAATTTTAATTTTAAATTATAAATAAATTATTTAATGATAATAAATTTTAACATCATATTAGAAATGCATTTCAGGTATGATAAATTTAATTTTAAGTTTTATGAAAAAAAATTGATATGTACCTATTCATAGGTATATAATTAATATTATTTTATTCTCAACGATGGGACAGGCGTAGAGCGTTTCCATGGTACGAGTGGGAGTGGAACGGTTTTTTGGGGTATGCTACGGTTTGCCGGCGCCTAAGCTTTTTAAGTGCTCTTCAGTATCGGGACAGACACATGTTGACTCTAACGCGTCTACTGGACTTCAACGGGCTGTTGGAGACTTATTTCAAATAAATTGTACCGTAATATTATACTAAGGTTAGTATCATTAATTAATCGGTAGTGAGTTATTGAAAAATAGTTAAAAGTTTAAAATTTATTAATGCAATATTTTATATTTATATATATAATATATTGTATAAAATATGAATAGATGTCGTCTGTTATCCGAGTATAAAAAAAATAAAATTCTACAATTACCTGCCTACATCACATTTAGTATTATTTTATAAAATCAAGTGATCAATTTAAAAAAATATTTGTATAGCATAATATTGTATTGGGCGTACGTTTTTTTTTTTTTTATATGATTACTTCACATTTGGCTTAAGTTTATATTTGGTTAAATTTAATAATATAAGTAATTTATCAAAAAATATTGGTTGATTAATTTTAATAAATATTTGGAATCAATTAATAACTAAATAATGAATCATAGAGTAATATTTTCTGTTGTGTTTTGTATTTAATTTAGAATGGCGCCAACATGTTTTCTGTGGTTGTGCTGTGCTTTAAATGCAACGTATCAAATAAAAGTTGAATTACAGTAAATTTAATAAAAACTAAAACTAAAAGATAAAATTCTATCATTACATGTTATTTATAAGTTATAATAATGTCAACAAATATTATGTTTAACTGCTTGGTTTGATAACAATTTCATAGAAGTATAAAAAAATATTGGTTTAAGACTATTAACATTGACAGTTACGTAATATTTGTGAAGTTAATTATCTTATTAGGAATATGTATTTGTCCTAATAATAAAATATAATCAAGAAACACAAAATTAGTTTGATATTAGTATATTAAATGAACTATGATTTAGATTTATACATAATATTAATTTATCTACATTAAAATTTAAATAATTACATTTAAAGATAAATTATAATAGTTTTAAAATAAACTATAGTAAATATTATTGGATTTTTTGAGAATTATTTTACAAAGAACTATACATCTTTGTGATGTTATATTAAAATATTAAATCATAGATGTTTAATTACAGTATTATTACCTACACAAAACTATCATTTTTTGTAATTATTGTAAATTTTAAATATATGTATGTATAGAAAAATTGTTTTATAGGTAATACATTTAATTTAGTTTAATAAAATTAATGATTTTATTACTTAATGTACAAATGTTAAGAATCGTAAGACGAATTTGTTTTGTACGTGTAAAAATTAAAAGGATTAATAATAATTATTGTAGAAGTATTGAATTTAGCCTCAACGAATATTACAACATTCTTATTAAATCGCATTAAAATCAAATATATTATGAAATCTCCATTGTAATGACATTCTATTAAAAAAAATATGTTAGAGAACTTATTCTGGTACAAAGTGTTGATTACAAAAGTGAATCTCTATTTTTCATGATGCTCTTTATATTGTTATAATACCAGCATTTTATTCTACTTTTGGATCTGTGTTACTATTTTGATGATTTAGATATTATACAGCATGTAAAATCAAAAAACTATTCTATTTAGTTAAGTAGTAGGTCTTAGAAAAGAATTTAAATTTTTTATAAAAGTAAACTTGAATCCTTGAACAAAATTTAAAAATGTGCTTAGTGCTTGGCTAAAAAAATATGTATAACATTAAACTTTAGTTAATAATCTTTTAAAAGTATATGTACAGTTTTAAAACGTACATTAAGCATGATTATTATACAACAATATTTTTTTAAATTTTATAAGTAAAGTGTATATTATATTTTAAATTGAATTTTCAAAAAAATTCTCAACTTATTTATGATAACTGCAAATGTAATTAATAAGTTATTATAGATTATAGATATTATAGGTAAGTTTATTACAAAAAATATACCAAATACAAATAAGAGATAAAAAAATATTATTAAACATTAAATATGATAATAATATTTCAAACAAATATAAACAAAATGTCTAAATAATTATTTATTAATGTAATATTTTGTAATAATTCTGACATGAATTAATTCAACTTACCCAAATATCGATAATTATTTAATGACCATTCTTTTTTTTTTGTCCTAATTTGTGAGTTTAAATGCTACTTAAACATTAAATATATATATATATATATATATACTTGTGTGTATATATAATTATAAATTTTAAATTGAAAACCCATTAACATTAATAATAAAATAATATCCAAAAGGACTTGAAAAAAATTGAAAAACACATCAATATTTTCAAAAAAATATTATTATTGTCGAAAACGTTTTTATTAATCAATTAATCTAATCTATTTAAACCATATATTTTTAATACAAAAAAAGAAAATCAGTATTATTTGAGTTTGAGACAAGTCATTTACAGGTATTGTTTTATCTGCTTTGCGTCAACATTCGTTGGAAATTCGAGATTTCTCATACCTATAATTTTACAATGTATTTTCGTTCGTATTAAATAATCACATTATAACGTATGAGAGTCATGCTAAAATAGTACGTCATCAAAACGTATACGTTTGCTACCTACTTAATTATGGGTATTATTTCAAATTAAATAATAAAACATTGGCATTTTTACGAAAAATATAACTCAGTTGTTTTGATTTTACGACGAAATTGGATTGTTTTTACAGCACGTACATAGGTAGACGACAAACTAGACTGACATGTATTGACGGGACCTGTCTTATCGGATGAACAAAAAAAAAATCTAGAACTGCTCTGCTATAATCAAAAAAATATTTCACACACGTATTTAATATAACGTCCAATACGTGTAGTAGGTATACAAGATGAATCATCGATCATATACTTAACGCTTTTCTTTTTTCAATAATCCAGTCATTCAAAATCTGTTTTTTGAATTTAAATACCTATGCTTAAAGATCATATTTTCAAATTCTTGTAATTTTTTTTTTTTATTAGTTACTTAAACAATATTCTGTGGAGATATAAACTTACGTTTTTTTTAAAAATAAGAACTCCCTCTTTTTATTTTAGATTATTTAACAGATACTTTTTTTTTTTTTGAAAACTTCAAAATACCAAAATTAAAACGATCAGTAATTGTGTACTTACTAAGAATAATAGCTTTAGATTTAGTGGAAAATAATAGAGGCTAGTCAATTTATAATTTTAGACACACTAGGATTAAACTATACGTTTATATTTGTAATAATAGTCCAAGTATAATAAAAATAAATTGTTATCGAACCATATTACATGTTAACTATTTAAATATCCAAAAATCATAATTTGAATAATAAAATACTTATTATTTTTAAAAAATTAGGGTTAGAATCCATATGGTGTAAATGGGATAGATCCCCTATGACCTTTCTTTCGATATTTACAACGATTTCTATTATAGATACCACAACATAATAAACATTTTAATTTGTTTTTCTTAAAAATATATAAATAATCAACTATAGTAAACACTAAATTTCCACTGAATAATATGTTCTCATATCTTATGATTATGATTTATAATATTTATTATACTATTCTTATACACTGTGTCAATGTGTACCTTTGGTATATTTTCTATATGGTATATTATTTTTATTTATTTTTTTTATTTAAACGCATATTTAGGAATTACGCTATTATTATTATTATTTATATTTAGTTGTCTAAATTATAAAATACTTGTCAATTTTCTCAATCGTCATCCTCCTCGTCTTCACACAATCATACACCAATCACCATCCAACAGTCAATACGTACGTATACGACGTAGACGTAGTGTTGTAGTCTGGTCATTAGTTGGTCGATTCATCGATTCTCAAGTGTCGTTTATCATATTTTCTCTTTCCATCTTTCGTACTCGTACTGTGCCATCCATAATACTGCCTGTATCTACTAATGTCTAATTTATTGTAGTATTGTCTTTTTCACTGTTTTATTATGTCTAGTAAAAGTAAAATAACTAGCTGTTTTGCTGCAAGTAGCTCTACTTCTAAACACTCAATGTATGATAGTGAGTTAAATTGTCAAAAAAAAAAAAAAAGAAACAACTATGGACTAAATACGAGTGCGCTAAAAAAATAATAGCAATATTATTATATAAAATCAAATTGTGGACATGGCGGTAATATCTGTTTGATCAAGTTAATGTTAAATTTTTTATTTATGATGAAAGTTGGGATATTAATTACAATTATTGTATTAGGTTGTTGATTTAAATAGTCATGGCATTGGTTCATAATTGTATATATTAACAGTAGGTACCTTGACCGATGGTGATGGATATTTGGTAAGAATTTCAACAACTTTTATCCGTCCTTAATTAATGTTAAATAACTATAATACAGTTGTAGTTTAATATTACAATTAATTAAAATTATACTAAAATTAAAAATGTTCAAGCCTATATCTCTAGGTATGAGTATTGGAATATATTAAATAATATAGTATGATGCCACATTATTTTATTATAATAATGGCTAATAAAAAATAACTAATGTTGCTTTTTATGTATGTATTTAACAACCAGTGGTTATTATATAAAAAAAAAATCTATTTACTTACAATGTACATATTACACATAAACTGTGAAATACAGAAATCATAATAATTTACAATTTTCAGCAATACAATTATATTTTCATTATGCTATAGCATGAACGTTTCGTATTGTGTTCCATTGTTGTGTACTACACGAGCCGACAAAACTAACTCATGACAAGGAAACACTAATAAATAATAATATTATAATGCTAATGGGGGTGCATCACAGAAAATTCCAGACGAACGGCCGTTTGCGTGCACTATACGGTCGACTACGACGATTAACAACACGAATCACTGTTTGTGCAGTGTAATGACTTATACCTAACTGTGGTTAATATTTTGACTGGTTTAAGCGTAGCGTTAGAATTTGATAAGAAAATATTATAACATGTCTGGCTACTCTACCTTGAAAAATAAGTTGACACGTACTGTCTCGTGATATTGTTAAGTACGATGTTTTGCTTTATTTTATTCATTTTCATGAACGAGTTAGACGATGGTAAGTATTATTATAGGTACCTAGTGTTGTCGTTGTATTTATTTTGATTTTTTTTTGAAATTTTAACTGTTTTTTCATTAATTTAAATAATTTGTTTTAATTTTTAAAATAAGGTAAACCACGTGTAAATCAGTCAATTATAAAATTAATATACATAAAGCACTAGTACTGCAACACTACGAGATACAGAATACAACAAATTTAATATGCTATTTCGTAGAAAATAATAATATCATACAGTTAAAAATGTTATTCCACTTTTGTTACTTTTAAACTATCGTTAAAAGTTAGTAGAATAGTAACTGCGGAACTATATATTGAGATTAATTTTAAAAAAGTTTTTTTTATTCATAACTTCAAATGATTTTTATGAACTTTCTTTTCTGATTTTTTTCTCCGACAACTTTTCTTTATTTTCTAATTACTCGTAAAATAAATTTAATATGCCGTCCTTCTGCTAAATTAATAAAATATAATACACTGAAAAAATGTACACAATGAAAAATTGATAATTTAATTTCGAATAATACATATAAGTTAAATATTATAATATAATATTTATATACAATACATTTATCTAGGTGCATATGTAATTTATGTTTTATAAAAACAGATTTTAAAACAACGAAATATATTTTTATTTTATCTTGCCGATAAAAATAATGTGAGCGTCAATGAGAGTTGTTCGTTATATTCTTAATATAATAATATAATAGCAACTATATATTATTTATTTTTGACATACCTGCAGGCATCAGACAACAGTCATAATAACTTATCAGTTATCACTGGTTTAAAACATGAACAATATTTCATCCCTTGTTTTGAGTAACGACAATATTTCAGTAATATATGTTAACTATATGAAATATTATGGTATATCGTCTTTATATATAAGTACTTATTATATGTTATATTTAGCTATCATATTTTATTTTGAACCATCTGAATACAATATAATGTGTTGTAGAATATAGTCTGAAATAAACCAAATGTAAGTCATTGAATATTCGGCAAACATGAACACATGATAAATAAAACATGATTAAAGCGAAGCGAATATGGTTTAAATTCAATGATAATATTGTTAAAACTATATTTTTATAATAATTCTAAAAAATATACATTTTTTTTATACACTGTTACAAATATTGATTTAACATTTATTTAAAATAATATTTTACTGTAATAGGTATACTAATTTAGTTTTTATTCAATTTAAAAAATAATTAATGTGATTTTAATGTCAATATTGCATTAAATTATGCATTTTGTAAATTAAATTGAAAATAATAGAGTTACAACCATTATACTATTATCAAATTTACAATATACTAAGTATAAATCTATTGCGAAATCAAAATGAAAACCTAATTCATGTTGTATTGCTATATAATATTATGTTATTTTAGATATAAATTACCTATTTATCATTGATTTAACCATTCAACCACTTTCACTGAAGTTAACCTACATGCGTTTAGTATTGAATCTGTACTTCCATTTCGTTAGATTGTGAACTCAACTGTAGGTTCTTGGTTAACATTTTATTGACCAATAAAGTACCTCTAAAAGTTGTTCGTAGCATTTCTATTGATTGAAAATCAAACGTAGACAAAAGTGTTTAAGAATAGTTATCAATAATATCGTGATACTTAAGATAAAATGATAAAGCTAAAAATGTCAAAGAAATGTATAAAAGCCCTACGTAGTTTTAAATTCTGAGTGAAGTGACATATTGATTGTATAAAAAATCAATGTGTGTATTTTGATTTGTATGTCAGCTATCTTTGAATTTCAATTTAGGTAGTTAAATTTTTTATGAAAATTGGATCTAATTGGTATTTTTAAGAGGGAAAAATATTCAATATTTTTCATAATAATCGGGGGGAAAAACAAAAATTAAGGAAAACATTTTTTTTTTTTGTTTTAACATTAAACATAAAATATTAATCACTGTTTGGCGTTTACTATTAACATTTTTTTCTTTGCTTATTTATAGATACTAAAAAAAAAAAATAAAAATTTAATATTTAATATTTATAATTTATATATATTATATATTTATAATATTAATATTATTTTTTTTAATTTTAATTTTTTTTTTTTATATAGAAATTTAAATTTTTTTTCAACAAATTTTGAAAAAAAAATGTAGAGTTTTTATTTGATTAATTTTGATAATTTAATACTAGTTTCCTCTTAAGTTATTTATAATAATATATTAATTGAAAAAAAACTCGAAAATATAATATAATATGGTCCTGGTATTTTCTTTTTTGTGTATTTGAAATTAGAATTTTGATAAAACCATGGGCATTTTTAATTTTAATACAGATTTAAACTTTAAATACATTTTTCACTGATATATATTAAATACTAGAACCTATAGAAATTAAAAATATATGAACATACATTTTTTATTACCTAAGTAAGCTTAAATTTAGATTTAATTCGATATTGAAACGATGGATAACGATTTTAGTTGTTTTGTTGTAATTGAAAAATATTTTTAATTTGGATTTGAAACTTTTATGTATACCTATATTATTATATTTTATACGGTTACCTACTTTTTCACTTTTAATACCATACCATATCTAGACCATTTTATTATTGTTAGCTGAGTTTTAAAAATTTAATAATATTGTCATGTAATTTAAAACTATAAAAGAACATTTTATGAATTACAGACCAAATAGTTTATTTTATTTTTCAATTTATTTTGATTATAAATTGTGTATATTCAGTCAATTCAATACATTAATGATCATTTTTTTTTTTTTTTTTGTCAATTTATAACAATTTATTTTGATACATATGTTTTTTTATAAACAATACGATATAATTGATACTCAACAATGTTTAACTATGATTTTAATTTGAAATTTTTAATCATTAGTCGAATTCAGGGTCGCACTATTACAATTTGTTTATTGGGGGTGGTTTGGGTTACTATGTATATATATGTAATACTACTTATATTAAATGTGATATTCCATAAAAAAAAAATCATAATACATGTTTTACTTTTGGAGGGGGGAGTTAAATCTCTAAGCCATCTATCGGTACGCTACAGATTGAATTTTTTTAATGCTTTATAATAATAATTATTGTCGACATTTATTTTCATCTTTTGTTGTTGCAATAAAAAGTTGGAACTCACCTGCAGAATATTTGTTATATGTATACAAATAAATTATACTACACAAAGTAAAATATTATTTATCAGAAATAAATTAATTTTCTATTCACAAGCTTTTCTTTGGTATCGGAAAAAAATATTGTATACCAATAGTAGGAAATGTATTTTAATGTTTTAAAAAAAATTAGAATCTATTTTTTTCTTTATTATTATTTAACAAATACCTAACACCGCAGCTGCTGTGGTCATTGGTCTAAAATTGACTAATAATATAACATAAAATACATTAAGATATATATATATATATTTAACTTAATAGAGTTCATATTTTGTTGATTTTTTTTTTTTTTAAGAATTGTATTTGGGCCCGAACTTAGGGTTTTGTTTAAATTTGTGGGATGTAGAATTTGTGGCATTAAGTAAAGTTTTGCTTGACAATTAATTGAACACTACAGTTAAGAAATTTGTGTGGCTAGTCTCTTGTTATTAGAATATTTTCGATTTGTGATTGAAGTCATGTATTGAATATATATTATTATGTTGTCAATCAAAAAACTTAAGAAACAATAAAGATTAAAACGAATAAAAATGTATGTTTTTATTGTTTTTTCATAAATGTTATTTGGTAATGAGATCAAATTAATGTGTAAAAATGATATTTTCAAAAAATTTTAGATTTCCGAATTGTAGACACCTGAATGGATCGAATGAGATAATACAAAATTCAATATTACTCGGGATGTGAAATTCTGGACGATTGTGATATAATTCTTCATTGCCTTTATTATACCTATAGCATAATACGTCATATTATGACGGTCATAATATTATTATTATGTTTTGACTGTCCTAATACATTTTACAAGATCGATCTGAAACGTATTTTTCGTTGTTTAATCGCAAAAAAAATCTTACAACCTGTACGAGTACATTTTGAAGCGTCTGTATCGTTAAATAATGACGCCGTGTATGCGAACCATTGTGTATATCACAATATACTGTTTTGTACTAACTATATTCAAAGTGCTGCGTTATATTATTACTCCACGATACGCCACACACATGTTTTCTGTAAAATTTTATAATATATTGTTATACATTATATCATGTAAACTTGTCAAAGTGTATGTTACAAATGAGACGTTACGACGTGATTTTAATGTAAAATATAATGTTTTCGATATTTTTATCGTGTTATTATAACATATAATGATGTAATGGAATATTTTTCAACGAGTTTATCAAGTGAAAATTGTAATTTAAAGTGTCTGAAAAGTTTTTCTGTGTTTTATTTTTTGGTAATAACTTGTATTTCGTAAAACACGTACCTAATAATGAAAATAAAATACACGAAGCTCGGTAGAAAAACCAAGCGTTTTACTTACTGATTGGCAATATATATCGGAAGACGTAAAATACGTTATAATTCATTTTTTTATAAGAAAATATTCTTAATATTTGTACAAAAAATTAATAATATAAAATAAATAATTTACAGTATTAAAGGAGGGTTGTTATTTGAAAAACATAAGTTTGTGTATACACACAACACTCCTTAAATATTACAAAACAATTTCAAAAGTTTTAAAATAGAATCTTTAAGTAGTTATATTTAAACATTTTAAGAATGCAGAGATTATTAATAACTGAATTATTGAACAATAAAAAAGGGGTGAGCGTGATATAGGTGAATAATTCTGTACAGTGGACTTAGTTTTTGTCTACGTTACAATTGTAAAATGACTGAATGGATTTATTTAATTGTGCTGAACTGTGTGTTGGTTTGTTAATTTTCTGTGTATTTACAATATTTTGATTCAAATATTACAGCTTATAATATGATATAGGTATTTACCTACATTATAATACTATTCATAATATTGAAAAGTGTAAAAATTGTACGGTTTTTTGAATATACATATTATTATCGAGATTTTAAATTTTTACTTTTATGGGAAAACATTCATACTTTAATAATTGGAAGACATTATATATATAAATTGCATTTTAATAATAATTCAAAGTATAATTTTTTTTTAGATATAAATCAAAATACATCTTTAAGATTTTAAGTTAAATTTTATTTTAATTATACCTATTAAATTTGAGGTACACTTGGTGAAACATTAAATAATTATTAGGGTCAACATTTGCTACGAGCTAAAGAACAAATAATTTCGTAAAATATTATCAAAAAATTGTTTTGGAAAAAAGAAACTCTGTAATGGTAATTTTGGTACGTTTTAAATTGTATTAGTATTCGTTACATTTTTTTGTTATTATTCTTACATTTATTTACACACAGAATCTAATTATATTTTTAAATATTATACACGATAAATATAATTAGTAATATTTTAATAAAATAACAATTTATATACTATATACTCGTAAGTATCTACCAATTACACTATTTTATATAAGTCGATTGTAATACTAATAAATATAAAAACCATTTATGTAATTATCAAAATGTAATTACGAGTACCTACTAGTGGTTTTCTTTTTCTTAATTTAATAATGTTCTTATACTTTAGCTGTAATTATGTTATTGTGTCAACAGTAATGATTTTCTAAGATTTGCTCTTTACTTCAAACTGCAGACTTTCATGCACTAATCTCAACATCCCCTCAGTATATATCAATTTTAGACTTAAATTTATTAATTAATTTGTCTTATTTAACTGTATCTATTAAAATTGTCTTAAATACATTAGATTTCTTAAGTTATATTAGATACTTATTTTAATCTAACTTTGAGTGTAATATGGTACAAGGTACAAGGTTTTTGTTTTATTTTTAAACATTATCAGGCCTTAAAGTTAGAAAAGGTAAAACTTAAAAGATTTTTGATTTTCAAAATGATTTTATAAGTTCAAAATATGTCGTAATTTTTGTCTCGTTTTTTTTTTTAAAAAAAAATTAGAACTTATCTTGTATTTATTTTCTTACGTTGACTGTCTAATGGTTTAAATTTTATTCAGATATTCAATATTGACGAAAAAAGCGTTTTATTTACTAGCTTTAATTAGAATGTTAAAAATATAAGAATACATCATTCTGTGATAAAATGTGGATTTTTATACAAAATTGTTTTATTCTTTTGAAACTATAACGTATCAAAAATATTATGATGAAGTTTATTTTATTAAATATTTAGGTACCTAGGTAAATTTGCCTTCTAAGCTTAAGTATAGCATATATTTTACTTAAATCAAAAAAGATGATCATGTATTAAATATGCTTTCAAGTAAATATCGTTTTAGAAAGAAGTTTGTATACTTGGTTGATTTTTTTGATTCACAATTTATTTTTTGCTGAGAATGTATTTTATATTTAGCTTAATACATTTTTATTGATTGTATTATTCCGCCTTTTTTATATGTATACTTAATTATATTACTTAGCCCATTTAGAAATTCTTTACTCGGACATTGACATATCTCGCGTTTCTTATAAATATAATATTATAATATTTGACACAAAATACAAAAATACAAAAAAATAAATAGTTTTTTAATTATTTAGATCTGAATAAAGAGATGGAATTATATTGCTTAAATTAAAGGTTATTATTGTTATTGGTCCTCGTCAAATGAAAATAGTAAATTATTCCCAGTAAACAAATGTGGTTGATAACCGATAAGTATTATAAAGTACGTACAAGTACTTCAATTTTAGTAATAATTATGTTACAATTAAATTACCTATTAAACATAATATTAAGAACTGTTTTAGTTTAATGTAATAATAATATTTAGTTTTTTTAAATGTATTTATTTTTTAAGATTTCGTAACTTTATTAATCATGTACTACGGAAACATATCATTTAAAAAAAATTAGCAGATTTTTTGTAATTTATTATTATATTTTGTAGGTACATAATTTACATATCACACAATACTTATTAATTACTAATAGTCTATTAGTGTACATAGTGCGTTTCCGATTTATATTGCACAGGAACAGAATACATTATTGTTAGTTATTTATACTGTGTATAGTGGACGTGAATCGTAACTCATTTCCGTATATAATAAATATATATAATATATTATAATATGTAATAATTGTCTCTAATAGGCACATTAAACAATTTTCATACTTAAAAAAAAATTTCAGTATAACATAATTCGCAATAATGTGTTTTAAATTTTAATATGATTAAATAATTTACGGGGAATGTTGAAATTTACCAACTATATGGTGCAGCATTTGAACAAGGGAAATAAAGGTAGTATCCTAAAACAAGTATCGTCAAAATAAAACGAGTTAAGTTTTAGGTCAAGTATATATGTTTATAATATATTATATCATACATAAGAGTTAAGTTCTGTGGTGGACACGAGTGCATAGTGGCTAAAAAATTGACCTTATCGGTGATATACAATATGAATTTGTCTACACTCCATATTATTATTATACATTACTCTCGAATGTATGAGTCTAAACCTCAATATTACAAGATACAATACATATAACACTATATTGGCGTTATGTTTATTTTTGCTAGTGCTAACAGATCAAATTTCAAATGAGATGTGATTCTAAAAAAATTATTGCAGTTGATATTGGAGACCAAATGGTTTTGATTAATAATTATGTTTCACTGTGAACTAAAGGTACTTTAATAACATAACAAACGTAACATCTGTGTTACTATATAACTGTATATTGTATTGTATTATGTGATTTTAGGTATTATATTATAATGTGGTGCATTGCTAAAAAAATTACATCCTTTTATGTACATAGAAATATGTATATTTAGAAACAAACGTTTTTTAAACGTATTATATTTTTCTACTAGTCTAGTTATAATAATATGTCAGACTTGTAAAAAATACATTTATCCTGTTTTTTTTTTATATTTTTCAAGTTAACAAAATTTAAAAAAAAATCAAATAAACAATAAAAATAATATCATAACTCGGATGCATTGAACAGTCATATTACATTATACGCGTACATCATACACGATGCACCACTGATTAGGGTGGGCCACATGTTGACACTTTACTGCTTAAAGTTTTACTATAGTTGTGGTATTACAAATTAGTTTACAAAACCGATTCTAAGTAGAGATTTTTCCATTGTGTTCCTGAAACAATTATTATAATTCGTCAAACCAAATATGTTAATGCTTTTGTTTCAACACAATAACATAAATGGTAAACCCATCACGTCTGACGAATTATTTTAAGGATTGTAAGTTCTATAACAATCGTAAATTTGTTTTTAGTGTAAAATAATATATTGTTTAAGAGAAACGGTGAAATGAAAAACAATAGAAATAAATCTTTTGATCGTCATGTTATATCGAAATTATATGATATTTATTTACTTCTCGATTTAATAGAAAATGAAGGAATAGTTAAGCGAAAAAACTATTAATCGTGTGTGTGTATTTATTGTATGTTTCTATTTAGAGAATTCACCATTAATAAACACAACTTTGAAAATTCAATTTTACAGCAAACCTATATTTTATGATTTATTCGTATACTTAATTTATTTTAAAGAGGTGCCTTGTGGTCGATTTGGTCTGGCGCAATGACCACAAGGTACAAAAGACAATATTGGAGAGAACTTGTAAAAATTCACTTAATAAAATTAAAACTAAGCCATGTGAATCGGCGCATTCTCAAAAACCTGAGCAGCCTCTTATACAAGTTTTTAGAGTGCTGGAGGACATATACGACATTATTGTTTCTTAGTCTGACGCTGGAAGATTAGTTTGTAGACCTGGGTGGTCTCTCACACACTTCATACGGGTGTTGGCGAACAAATACGGCTACCAGTTCCGGAAATCTCAAAGCGATGACAATGAAACCACCTAATAATATAATAAATCTCAAAAAGAAAAATGTAATTATCGTGATAATATTTTATTGAAAATCTAACCAAATAATAATTTATTATTAACAAATATATACGTGACAATACTTGCGGATTAAATACAAAATTATTTGCGTGGTTACAGTAGCACACATCAAGTATATACTAGCAAAATTGGTTTGTGTCGCAATGGTAATGCTAGAAAAACTTCACAATTAAAATATATATGTTATATAAAATAGCTGTGAGTATACGACAATGACGAAAAGTGTATAACAAATGATAACAATAAAGGCGTTGGCTGCTAACAGATAATATAACAGACACAACAAGAGCGTAGTAAAATATATGTTAATACCTAGGTAATTACAAATAGCCAAAGACAATGGAATACGATATGCAACATCCATAATAATAATAATTTATAACGATACTAAAAACTGGGAGATCGAGGGAGAACGGATGAAGGAAGATAAGAAACACAAGAATCGTCGTGATAATTAGCATATAGCAATCGCAATTCTAGTGTTGATAATTTTCAAATGCTGGCCGCGAAACATTTTCGGCTCAAACAATGGCAACAAACTCTTTTCACTCCAAAAATGAAACTATTGAAATAAAATCAGAGACTATAGCTAAATGACATTCGCGTGATTATTATACACGGTAGGTGTACCATTTGTAGTGTTTTTTTTTATATCTATTTCCCCCCCCCTTTAATCACGTAATATGTACACGTGGGGTGACCGAGACCAGTTTTATTATAATTATTTGGCAAACGCGAAAAGTGACTGTAAAAAGGGTAAATTAATTTTTTTATTTTTGGCTGATTTTCTGCAAACAACGTAGAGGGTACTTGGAGGTGTACACGACTCTTAAAAATGTGCTCAGCGTCTCCAACAGATAAATTAAAATTAAACAAAAAAGTTTGCGCTTCTATAGTACCAATATACAGCACTATACATTGTGTTCTAGTCGTAAACGAACACTCGTAACGTAGGCTATGACCACAATACTGCGCTTTTCTGCGACATGAAATTAATAAAAGTTATTGTACATTTTAATGCGTAAGCACTGGGTCTTACTAATTTAATTGCACCGTGCGAATATTTTTATTTGTCGTGGCCGTCACGCGATTGCTTTTGGTCCCACCGAATGAGCGGGTTTCTTTTCTACTCGCCTTATCGTCGTTTGCAGGCCGTTCCGTATTCTGGCGGAGACACTTGATTGCGGTGTTTCGTGAATACGCCCAAATACGAACTTATAATATGAAAAATGTATGTTCAGCAGTTCCGATTTTATGTATGATAAAATCTAATAGATAAGATTGATATATATATTATTATAAAATTTAAAAATAAGAAAATTATTCGTGATTTTTTATGGGTTTTTCTCATTATTTATTTATTTATTTTTTTTTTTTTTTGAAGTAGGTTATGAGAAATTTTCAAATTGTTTAAAAATTAAAATTATCCACGAGAAATGGATGAGTATAATATACTTGCATAGTTGCATTAAACTTTGATAATAAGTTAATAGTTATTCTCTCTAGCCTCTATGTGTAGTTAAACATTATTACACGAAATTAGAATTGTTAAACAAAAATTGTACATTATTTCGTTGTAAGACGGTGACAATACATGCCAGCGTAGCGTCCTTATTTTATCGTAATATTCAGTGTGATTTCATTATTCACGTTGGGTACGTTCGTAGCTGCTACTGAAAACTTGCTATGTGGTGTGACTATATTTGAGAATAATTTTTCATATTTATCTATAATACAAAGGAATAGAGATAACGTTGTTGTTTTCGAAATTGGTTTTTAATATTTGGTTACGATAGATTAAAAATTAAAAGATAAAAGGTGTAGGAAATTCGATTTAACCTATAGATTTCTTTAAACACGATCAGTGCACGTGACGGTCAAAATACGAGAAGCTATAAAATTAAAATTTTATCAAACGGTGGTGAGAATAATTACTAGGTAGAAGAAAATAAATACATTTTTACAGTACTATTATTAATAATATGTCAAAAAGGTGAAATGCCAAAGTAATTCTTACACTTTTTTCCAAATAAGCTAAATTCGGCCCTGCATTTTAGTAGCGTTTTGACATTTTTGTTTTTATATTTTAATATTATACAGTAATTATTATTTAATTTATCAGAACGGACCAATCAGTTTAATCATTAATTACACGCAAACAGCAGTGGTTGTATTAAAACGAGCTAAAATCGAGTAAATCGTGGTTTACACTAAAACAAAGAGCATATCAGTCGATGCCGGTGAACATGACCGGTTTGTATAATACTTTAATCACGCTGAATGAAAATATTTATCGATTTCGATCAGTTGGAGCGAGTTATGTTATTATTAAATCAGCTTAAGCTTTAGCAATCATATAAATTTTGAATCAAATATTAGATTGTTATTTAAAAAAAAAACTACAGTATTACAATATTTTAAGAAACTGATAATAATTCCAACGAAATTATTTATGGTGAAATTTAAATATTTACATATAACAGCATTATAATTGATTAAACACAAACTACATTTTTTTTTGTCCAAAAATAACAACGCACGGAAACACCAGGTAAAAAAACAGAAAATTAAAAAATAAAAATACCGTATCCACACTAATAGAGTTTACAGTTATTACCTAATATATATAAAATTATATTTTTGTGTTATTAAATATTTCCTTCAAAAGTAAAACATAATAATAAATTGTTGATAATAACTCCAATAACTAATTAACAGATGGTAATTATTAACTCAAATTAATGCCTATAAATGTTACCATAGTTTTCTGTGCAATGCAAGTATAAAAATTTCATACAAATACTATTAAGTAATATATTTGTATGCGTGACGACGACTCTTGACGACACGGACAAACGTGGGTTGAACGATGTCGACTGCTCTGGATATATTGAACATAGATCAGCGATGAATGCGAGACGAGATATCTCGTTTCACTTTGTAATTACTAACTACGCGGTACCAGACAGCTTTTTCATCCCCACATCTGAATAATAATAAGAGACACAGCCGTTATTCATATTTATTTCAATACTATTTTCGAACAATGGGAACGAATCATTTAATTATCAGCTATCATCTATTACATCACTTAAATAATAAAACTACATTGACATATTAATGCAGTGTATACAAATACGCCTTGATGAAATTAAATTTTAATTTCTCTAGACACAGTATCGTTATATAAGTAAATAGTATATTTCATTTTTCGATAGGAATCTGTGAAAATAAATTTTAACAATTAAGTATATTGGTTTTTATTAAATTTCCTTTTTTTTTTTTTACGTATAGAAAAATAGATAAAATATTTTATCTCAAATTGTTAGTTGTTACAGTAATTGTTGGATAACTAAATTAGTTAATACAATTATGAAATAGCAATTCATCTATTTTCCATTGATAACATAAGTGATGTACAAATTTCTGATGGAAATTGTAAATCTTCAACGGGCTGAGAAATGAATTGTTTTATTAATATTATATTTATTTTTTATGCATATGCTCGCTTCCAGTAAGAATGAGTTGGTTCTCTAAAACTTTAATGTCGCAACTTTTAAGATAAAAAATTCATTATGTGAGTACTTTAAAAAGGTCACTTTTTGGTTTTCACTACCGTTTTTCTGTGCGCAAGAAAAACAACTACAGACAAATTTGAAAACTATAGGGAATATTACTCTGAATCTGGATCAAAGAAAATGTATTTTGGTTTTCCTTTTGTAATTCAAATACCATTGGTTACAGGTTACAATTTGAAATCGTCTTTGAACAATGGATTACATTTATAAAAAATAACAATTGTATAATGGTTTGGAAACCCACAATAATATACTTATATATTCGATAAGATATAACTAAATGCTCTTTAATACTATAGTTATTAAAATCAGTTCTTATAATTTATCATCAGAAAAAAATGTTTTATTCACAAATTATAAATTACAAATACATACGAACATTTTAAAATTAATAATAGATACCTTGTTTTTTGTTTTGTTTTTTTTTTTTTTTTTTTTTATCAAACCCCTTATCCGAAAATACCTAAGTTAACCATATAAGTTGAAGTAGCGAGGTCTTATATAATTATCGTATACATTATTTATAGCACGGCGCATTGTATAGGCAATATAGCTACGTTGAAGAGTATAATAATTATGGTAGTTTTTGTAATTTTTATATTTTCACATTTTGTTTTATATTTTTATATGAATCATGTCTTAGCACTGATATATATCCTCTTGGCGTAATATAATTGTCTTTATTTATTTTGTTATATCGTTTACTGTGCGTTTTCAATAATCAAAATAGCAATTAATAATTTGATAAATATCAATTGTAAAATGCTTATAGTTTTTAAAGTGGCACAGATAATTCTGTATGAAAACGCATTCCTTAAAAATCCAAATTTGCATGTTTTATCAATGAAAAAGTAGAGACACTACTGAGAAAACAATAACGGTGTATCAATATTCAATAATATATTATTATATTTGAACACAATGATTGATCTACATTCAACAGAATCAAAAATCAATTTCGAGTAGAGCTTTTATAAAACACTTGTTGGGATTTAGGAGCTGAGTATTATTCACAGAACTGTCGATAGCATTTCTTTCAGCTCTGAGAAATTTCTGAAAAAGTTGAAAAAAAGCAATAAACCGGGTTAATATTATACTGCTGTCTACACAATGAATATATAAAATTATTGGAGCGCGGTTTCTACTTAAAAACGTATGATTAATTACATAATTTTATTATTATTAAAATAAATACTACACTGCAGAATCTATGATACGAATGAGGTCGTTGTTTATTCTTTAAATGTGTTCAAAACACAAATAGTTGCAACTTTCAATTTATTATCCTTGGAGTTGACTATTATTTTCAGTGAAATTAATCAATTTCTTCCAATTTGTACATTCTAAGAACAATCATCTTTTAACAGCTGGATATCGTCTGATCTAAATCGTTTAATTTCTGAGAAGTTAATACAACATAAATAATATTAATAAAATTGTTGCAGGAAAAGACAGTAAAAGTTTTTTACAAATTATGCTTTAGAACGAAAAAGAAAACAACGAACACAGTTTCAAACAAGTATTGAAAGTAATAATAGATACTACGATATTATTATTATAAATGGGCATATATTTTTTTTTGTTTTCATTCCGATCAACCACTTATCTTATGCAAACATTTTTATATAAAAAGTTTTTCAAATTTTAACCGACCATGTTGAATACACCATCAATATTATACGTATACTCCCAATATTTTAATATATTATGACGAAACTCGCGCATTCTATCTTATTCTGTACGTTTGCATTATAGTAATACTACCTAAGAAATGGCTGAACCATTTCACGTTAATATAATTTTATATTATTAATCGATTTTTTTTTTCAAAGCTATTAATTGTTGTTTACTTTTCAAGTTCATATTGTTGTTCGGCGAATCGCTGCTATCTTGGTTTCATTAATATCAGACAAACTATAAATGGTACTCACTTACAGTCTTTGGAAAATCATCAACTACGCATGATCTGATGTTTGTTCAGTAACGCGCGTTTGTTTACACACTTGCTGTTATTTAGATCAAATTTTGTGCCGATGAGGCTAGGGATAAAATTATATTTATATTTCTTCGATTGGATGTATATTATAATTTTATTATATCGTACAATGATTTCTTATCATTAACAAAATCATATTTTGTATCGAGGTGTACAATAAATATATTAGTATCGAGATAATAGCTTATTATCGACCGTTTCTGTCAAAAACTTTGAGAAATATGGAACTTATGTGACCGCATTTTTTTCTTCTTTTTTTTATTAGATTTTTAGAGATCTCGAGTCGGAACACCGCATTTGTTACAATTGTAGACGTGAAAACAATTGCGAGTGTTAAACGAAAATACGTTCAGACAGTTGAGCGTCCACCTTTATAAAATTAACATCAAAGAGTTGCAAGTGGGTATTAAATTACAAAATAAAATTTAAACTAAAAAGGCTGATTACGAAACACTACGTAGAATCTGTGCGATTAATATAAAATAATTTAAATAGTTATTCGGTTTGTTAGTTTTATTTTTTTTTTTCTACTCAAAAAAATACATAAAATTATATCATAATGATTATTGCGCGACGCGGAAAAATGTTTTATTGTACGGCACTAAAAAATGCCTGTTATTTATCATCGGACCGAAATGCATTTTCGGTAATAATAGTATTTTTTCACGCCGCATTATGTATACTTCAAATGGCTGATGGGTTTCAACATAAATATAGATTAACTGGATTGTTAAAGATAAGTATTTTTCTACAGTAGGATCGGTTTTCTTTACGACCGCATCACACGCGGGAGAATAAACGTTTTTCTAGTTTCATTTTTGTTGTTTTTATTTTTACAATCCGTTAAAATACATATACAAACATAAAAGACGCGCATAACAACGAGACACGATTACAACAGTACTACATTTGCACAGGTACATAGGTATATACTTAATGCGCATAATACGGTCTTCAATAAAACCACACGAGTCGCATAATCGCATGAGACTATGTTTATCGAATGTATCCAATGTCACAAGCGCATGGTGCAATAGTAATAATAATAACACTACCGAAATTTATATTGTTCAAATGTATGAAATAATGAGCGCACCGAACAGGATTGTAGTACATAATGTTATATGAGAGTGTCGTGGTTGTTTAGACGGTCTCCGCTTTTTCGCGTCATAAACCCTGAACGAACCTACCGTGGTATACCTTCTACATAATAATATTATACTGCATAACGCAGAATTATATAGCTGGGACGACGCGCGCCGCCAACAACGAATTATGATACCATTTGACGATATAGTTGTAAAAAAAAAACATTTTTTTTTTTTTTTTTTGCTAGTTTGAACAATTTTCAATATCATATATTATTTTCAAAAATATTGTTTCTATTGAACTAAAAGTAAACAATAAATATTCCTAAAAAATTAGTAAGCTAATTTGTGTTTACTGTAAAAATGAATGATTCTGTACCTACATTATTTACCATATAAAATGATATACATATTTTAATATATCATATTATATTACGCGTGTGTTAGATACAGTAATAAACTAGTTTTTTTTTTTTTTTAGTCGTTTTCGTTCTGTTAAAATATAATCATTTTCTTTTAACGCCGTCGCGTCGTAATAACTAAAAAGCGATACGCTTTTAACGCTTTATTTACGTTTAATTGTCGTTGGAAGTTGTATTTTTTTATAACACAGTTATGCGCAGTATACTGAAGGTTTTTTTTTGTTCAAGACAACTAGACTTGATAATAACTATTGTGGTGAGTGGTTATTGAATATTAAAAACGAAACGTACACAAATCGACAAACTAAATAGAAAATATAATAATCAATGGCAATGCTGTTGAAGACTAAGAATAATTTAACAAAACCTATACATAAATGAATTGTATATTTGATTTGTCTTAAGACATATTTTTAAAGGACGCATTAGTTGGTATGTACATGTAACCTATTTACCTTTGTATATATATTTTACAGTCAACTCAGTGTTACAAATTGCAGGCGATTCCCGTGGAATTCGACCATTTTTCATTATTTACGTCTATATATACGTTGTTAAAATGTAGTTTGAACGAATTAAAAAACAAAACCTTTAGATAAATTTTGAAGAAATAATAAATGTTTAATTGTTCGCACCGGAACGTTAATTGCTTTCGAATCGAATGATATACTATATAATTAATGGTTTTTATTTGAACTGGAAAGTGTATATATTTATATAGTATCGTAGTAATATAACGCATGCACAACGTTCCTGAGTAGCCACTCTGAAAGTTTGAAAGATGAAAAATCGTAACACACATACGATCGTACAGCGCATGCACACGTCTGAAAAGTTTTGTCGAACTATTCCAAACAATTCCGTTGACGGTGCAAGTGGTAATAACAAAAATATATACCTAGTCTGGTAAGTATTAAGATGACGTGCCGAGATATTTATGTATCGAACACTGTGAAAACACGTTTTGAAATCTTCACGATTATAATAATACGTATTGTATGCTATTTATTTTACACGAAAAAAAAATTGACGGTTTCGTAACTATAAAACACGAGAACCACGAGCATCAAATATTTCGAATTACAGGGACATTATTATATAGTATACTTGCGTATAATATTACATTGACATAGTGTAAATCGAGTTTGGTTAAAACAAAATCATAAAAATTTAAAACGACACAGCGATATCGTCATGGTGTAATATATCCAGTATCTACCATGCATGTAATATAATAACGCTTTTGTCGACGGATAACTTTACCGCTTGAAAGAATCTGTATATTCGTCGTTGTAATATAATCGTAGACTCGACCCGCGACTGAATGTCAATGCAAAAACAATCGAGAATCTGTTTCAATCCGTCAGAAACAAACTGTAGTGCCGAAAGAAAAAAAAATCAAGAATCGTCTGTGCTATGACTCGCGCGCTCCCGTAAATTCTAGACCATACCGCATGCCATCTGCAGCAGTGGAACCACCGGTAAAGATTCATTCATTAAATAATTAATATCCGTTCGGAAATTGTTAGAACCGTTTCGTTGTGGCGGCGAGCAAAAAAAAAAAAAAAAAATCATAATAAATTATTTACGACAATATAAAATTATTCTGTGAACGCTGCGAGACAGTTGACTTTGAGGAGTAAATTTTATCAGAACAGTAACCCTAAACAGAAAGACAAAACACATAATGATAATACGAAGTTTATCAAAACGTCAAAAACATCTACGATATTATTGTTTTTGAATGACAAAAAAAAAAAAAAGTAACGATATTGTGCTTCAAACAGTGACCACTAAAAACTGTGTATTAATTATAGGATAGTATCCAATTATACGCACAACTATTAATACTAAAATTAGTTAAACAGGACCTAGCTTCTTATCAATTATCTCGTTAGTCCATAATATTATCATTATAATATTAAATTATTTTTGGCGGAGACATCTAGCAATTTCTGATGCGATTATAAATCAAAACCTTTAATGGATTTTTTAGTTATTTTTTTGTCTGACTACTTAATTTAAAGAAATCTCACTAAAGTATCTTTCAGTATATTTCGTAGGAAACTGTTTTTTAATGCATATTTGGTATATTTTACGCGCATTTATGAGAAGATGCAATTTTGTAAAATGATAGTATGCTCTTTCTCTTCTTCGTTTAGCTATTAATCAGCAAAGGTAGGAACCTAATTGTTCGGAGACAAAGGAAGGTTTATGAAGTGAGTTCTTGGCGCTACATATAGTGTTCGAAATAAAATCCGCAGTTTGTATGAACACAGTTAGATTATTGATTAATTCAATACTATAAATGCATTTTAAACATGGTAATTTTTAAATTAAATTGTTGGTCTTCTATAAGTTAGAAAATGTTTAATAAGCTTACGAGTATAATGGAATTGATGGTGAAACAAATGTGAGATTAAATGTAGTTGATTGTAGAGTTATAGTTATATTTTATAGAATAGCAGATGAATGGCCAAAGTTTGAATCGAAAAAATTATACTTTGCTTAAGATTACTGGGAAAACAATTATTAATTTAATAAGATTATAAATTATTCTCAGTCAACTTATTATCTAATAAAACGTTTGATGTTTTTTGGTTTACACTACTTTATCAACATCACAATATTAAATGGAAAAAAGTATTGGTATCTGATAAATAAAAATCATCGTCAACCTAGTATTGTGTAAGCTATTATTATTATTACAATTATTTTTTTTAATAATGAACAATTAAAAAATTAAATTTTAATATTGAAAAAAGATTTGATTTTATCTAGAGAGGTTTATCTTAAAATATTTTCTTTGATTCCTTTACTCCCTACTTCTCCAAAAAACGAACAAGCAATAATGAAAAAATCATTATTATTTAATTTGAATTAATATAAAACCTGAAGTTTACCTGACTAGTGTTTGGGACAGGTTTCAAAAATATTTACTCGTGGTAAAGTATACTATTTTAATATTAGTCCTATAAATTCAAATGCATAGATATCGTGTGTTTAATAAATTAGCAAATTAGGTATTATGTCATCAACATAGCGTATAACATCGATACGTGTATCGAGTACGTTTGCTAAAATGTCAACAATTTGTAATTGTCTTTTGACTTCGCCAATTAAGAATATTATGTACTTATAAATAATATACCTTCCATAAAATACACATATAATACAATTAAAAAAAATTATCGCAGTAGGTATTTATTATAATTTCCGACTGTGAATCCCCACCTTATAATATATAATTATAAAATGCTATTTAAGCGTGACACTTAAAATAATATAATATCATATGCTTCTAATGCAGTTTTTAACTATTGTTTTCTTAAAAATAATTAAACACATATTATAATAATAATAATAGTTATTATTATTATATGTTGAAATATGTGCTTTAGGCTTTTGATGTGGTTTAAAACTAAATTATTTTAGTTAAAAGCATGGGTTACAATATTATATTATACGTTATACATCATATACATACCATGCATAACCCTAGCCATATATCATAATACAAGGAGTTTCGTTTTATCCTGTGTAATTACCAGTTTATAAAGTCTCACTTATAAAATAGTCCCTTTATAAGAATCAAAATATAAAAACTTTAACAAAATCATATATTTGTGACTGTGTACCAGCTAATAGTATAACTTTTGTGGACTTAAAATGCAATCAGTGAAAAGTTTATTATAATAATAAGATAAAACATGATTACTTAAGTAATCTTAGGGATGGTGAATTATAATAACAAAACAAATTATGCATAAGTTTAATTAATAAAAAAAAATGATTTTTAAAATCATTATATATTTTTAAATTCATAGTTCTCATAAGTCATCACTATGTATGGGTAATTACGCGGACGTATAAATTAAAGTAAAACAAACGATCGGATTTTGGCGAGATTCTCCATTTGGACAAGAACAATCGAGACACAATAAAGCAGGCATCGTATTATACCTACTATTTCGGCATTTATTTATAGCTTCATCCACGATCTACCCACATCACCTGTTATAATATATTATTATTTCCGGGAAAACGGCTTATTGTAATCGCATACAGCACTGGATCAAGGGTTCGTTCGTGATACGTGATCACTGATCACTGATTAAAACGATTTCGAATGTAAAATACGCACACCAACATGCCGTACAAGTCGATTTTATTTTTAAATGTATACACTATAATCTTTGTGACTCTAAACAAAGCAATATATTCCTAAACTTGTTTGGTTTTTTTCTCGACTTTTACAAACAACTATTTTATACGACTTTTACAATATTGTAACATCGTGTGTTGATTTTATGAAAATACAATTATATACTGATTTAAATATCCTAAATTTTCGTCATTGGTATAAATCAGCGGTTTCCAACCTTTTTTGAGATTATTATCCATAATTAAGATTAGATAAATACTCTTCCCTCCAAAAAAAAAAAAAAAAATTGAGTAAAAAAAAGTAATATATTAATATTATTTAAAGGTAATAAAATTATCACTGTCATTACGATATTAAATACGGAAATCTCCAAAACTATTAACAACAAATATATTATACAATAATTACTTTTACAACCGTAGTACACGTTATGTCTGATGCAGAGTTAATACTAATAGACACATAGTTCACAAAAAAAAATAGTCTTCACCCCTCAAAATTTCATGTTATACCTCTAGTGGAATAATTACTTAGAATATATTATTTATTCTTTCAAAAACCTATAGAAATATGTGTGTTTATACACTTAGTGCAAATCATGTTATCGTTGATATTCTACTGTTCGTGACGTTGACATAATAATGTTATTTTTGAACATCATTAAGACGCATAACTATACGTATTTCTACACATTGTCCGTCCGTAAGAGCCAAAAAATACAATGCCTTTTCGGTAAACCACGAATTTTACATACTGCGTTGTAAATAAATAATAAAAAAAAAATATTAATAAAGGCCATTGTCCGTTTATAGGCGCTTTAATAACACAAAAGCACTATAAACATACGTATCGATTCGAAACAACAGCAAATCCATCAACATTCGACGTCATATTTGTTCCAAGTAAGCACTACAGATTATAAAGCATACGATGAAATAGCTTCAAAACATTTATCTTATATATGTCAATATTAATCTGATTGAGTTAATCGTTTAATAATTAAACACATCGTTATACAAACCATGTTAATGCGTTATCTTCAAAGGTTCAAGCTCATACATTATTATCACATACACACATATGTATACATGCAAAGAGGGCCGGCATCCTTTTCCTATAATTATTCTGTCAAACTCATTGGAACTTATCAGTTATTTATTTGTCTAGTTCAGTCTGTACGAAATATTAATATTATAATATTTTCTACGATTGCATATTGTGTACCTATTCAAAATAATATATACGTTTATTTAAACGTTTTTGTCTTACACCTCGTTATACGTGTCTTTTCGTGCTCGAGTACCTACTTCGTGAATTCCCCATTCCTGTACGTAGTGTAATAATATAATAATACAATATCTAATTGTGCATTTTAAATCATTTTCCCGATTAATTTCAACTTTGTATGGAATGCCTGCGGTAGACAACTATGCGTAAGTATCGAGTGTAGCGAAATAGATTTATACTTACGAAATATAATATTTTCACACTAAAGTACAACATTTCAGACGGTGGTGTTATAATCGTGATAGTATATCATAATATTGTAACGCAGTGCACCGTAATTATATTGTGACATATCATGATATGACATGCGCTCACACGTTCGTGATTTCTGCGAGTAAACGGTTCTGTATAAATTGTTAAGTGCACATCAAACAATCGTTCATCGTTCAGTCACAAGTGTATATTTATATATACCGAGGAAATACAACTACGGGCTGGGGTTACGTTTTGAGTTGGTAAGTGGTTGGAAAGATGACGATACCAAATATAATACACTAAAATTCGTTTGAATAAAATATCGTTTTCATTACCCTTTTTCTCTCTTTCACACACACACGCACACAACCGTCCGACGAGACAAGTTATATAAATTACACTTTGCGACTGTAATTTGTAAATTACGACTCTCTGCCGTAGCGCGTGACCCCGTCGTGACGGGCTAGAATCGGCAAAAACTACTCGCGATAATAAAGGACGCGGAAATTTATTCCAAAAACCACATAATTGGTAAAATTCGCCGGGTAAATTCTGGTATGTTCAAGCATAATACAATATAATTAAAATTAATAAGGGTTCTGCTCGTTTTGGCGGAGCGCTGACCACGGCTAATTATTTACATGCGAAAATTGGTCTGGTGTATATTCGAGTAACAAAATGCTACGTGCGAAATATTATAATATTGCAGTACCTGCTGTAAGGATAAAACGCTTCTCTAGTAAACTAAAAAGTAGTTTTCATCACTATCCGGCCTATCCACATTCTACTAAAATGAACATGTATTTTTTTTTTTTAATTCGGAAAACATTACGTGTTTCTACGATTGTTAGTTGTGGAATTTATGCAGTAAATCTCGTTGATAACTCGACGTGAGGCATATATTTTAGATTTTTATATATTTCACAGTTGTTTAAAAAAATTGTCTCTTAGAAGACTGCAAAGCACTGACTAGATACAAAACGAAAAAATCATAAGTGGAAAGTCGTTACTTTTACGCTCGATAAAATTATATTTGTTTGAAATACTATAACTATTGCAACTTACACATGCGTTGATAGTTGTACATATGTGTATTACGTGTACGTTATTATTATACAGTTGCTAGTACACAGGTATAGATGCTTTATACAATTGTGATATGAACAAATACGATCTATAAAAAGTAAGATACTTATTATTATTTTTTAGATTCTGAACGAAGTGAAGAATGTATTGATTTTACAATGATGTGTGTTTTTTTTTTTTTT